>QXTE01000239.1:426301-585307 GCA_003942145.1 Platysternon megacephalum | reverse complement strand
GCCCCCCGGGGACCCCTGCCCCCATTCAACCCCTATTTCCCCCCCGACCGCCCCGGCCCCTGACCACCCCCCCGAACTCCCCTGCCCTCTATCCAACCCCCCGTGCTCTGTGCCCCCTTACTGCGGTGCCTGGAGCACTGGTGGCTGGCGGTGCTACAGCTGCACCGCCTGGCTGGAGCCGGGCCACACCACCGCCGCCATGCAGCACAGAGCACCAGGTCAGGCCTGGTTCTGCAGCTGTGCTGCCCCAGGAGCTCACAGCCCCGCCGCCCAGAGCATTGCGCTGGCGGCGGACCGAGTGAGCTGAGGCTGCAGGGGAGGAGGGACAGCAGGGGAGGTGCCAGGGGCGAGCCTCCCGGGCCAGGAGCTCAGGGGCCGGGCAAGACGGTCCTGCAGGCTGGATGTGGCCCGCGGGCCGTAGTTNGGTTTGCCCCCCCCCCCCCCCCCCCCCCCGACATAGCCCTTCTACATATTTGTCTCAGAGAGACTACAGCCAGACTGGTGGAAAAAGCTATGTGCCCTTCCAGGTCTCCCCAGAGCACGACTTACGTTGAGGCATCTATTGTGGTCTCAACTGCCAGATCTGAATCTGACAGCAGCAACCCAATGGCACAATGAGTGGTTGGCTAAAGACATTTGGAATGGTTTCCTTGTCGCTGATCTGACTGTTCGGCCACCTGGATTTGACCTGCCACTCACCTTTGGACTCTGCTGAACAGGTTCTGAACTCGCCAAGGAATATACACAGCCAATCTCTACACACAGGATCTGCACGACAACCCACTTTGTCACTGTGGCGTCCGTCAGTCAATGGCGCATGTTGTCAACAAGTGTCAACTGAGTAGATTTCACTGTGGCCTTAGGGCCATTCATTGTGCTGATGAAGCTGCTGTTGGGTTGCTCGGCAAGCACTGCAAACGCTAGAACAGTGGTCACCAACCGGTCGATCGTGGTAGACTGGTTGATCCTGGAGACTCTCCCAGTCTATCGTGATCTCCAGCTGCTAAAAGTCCAGCTTGCTCCCTGGCTGCTCTAGCCCCACGCCACTCTTAGCATGCCCCCGTGGCCCGAGGGGGGGGGGGCAGGGGTCGCTGTGCGCTGATCCTGCCTGCAAGCACTGCCCCCGCTGCTCCCATTGGCCGGGATCGGGGAACTGCGGCCAATGGGAGCTGCGGGGCGGTGCCTGCAGAGAGGGGCAGCGCGCAGAGCCACATACCCCCCCTCCTCTCCCAGGGGCGCGTTGGCCCCTTCCGGGAGCAGCGTGGGGCCGGGGCAGGCAGAGAGCCTGCCTTAGACCCGCTGTGCCGCCGACCGGGAATCGCCCGAGGTAAGTGCCACCCGGCGGGAGTCCGCACCCCAACTCCCAGCCCCCTCCGGGAGCCAGCACCCCATACCTGCTCCTGCACACTGAACTCCCTCCTGCACCCCAAGCCCCTGCCCTATCCCTTAGCCCCCTCTCAGAGCCAGCACCCCATACCTCCTCCTGCAACCCAACACTCTGCCCCAGCCCGGAGCCCCCTCCTGCACCGAATCTCCCTCCCAGAGCTTGCATCCCTCATCCCCTCCTGTACCCCAATCCCCTGCACCAGGCTCAGCCTGGAGCTCCCTCCCACACTCCAAACCCCTCGGTCCCAGCCCAGGCTCCACACCCCCTCCCAAACCCCAAACCCCTGCCCCAGCCCGGTGAAAGTGAGTGAGGGTGGGGGAGAGCGAGCGACGGAGGGAGGGGGAGATGGAGTGAGTGGGGTGGGGCTTCAGGGAAGGAAAGGGGCCTCGGGGAAGGGACAGGGTAGATCCTGGGTTGCACTTCAATTCAAAAAGTGATCTTGTGTGAAAAAAGGTTGGAGACCACTGCGCTAGAAGAAGAGCAGACGAGGGGCTGGACTGACAGTGATGAGCTGCCAAAATCTTAGGAACCGGTTCCCTACCGGGTCTTCAGCGGCACCGCTCCGGTGGGTGAAGGACCCATGGCTGAAGACCGGGTAGGGAACCGCCCAGTGAGTACACCCCCCACCCATGTCCTGCCCCCCACTGCCCCCCTCAGAAACCGCAACCCATAACCCCCCCGCTCCTTGTCCCCTGAGCACTCCTTCCCGAGACCCCCAACCCTAACTGCCCCCCAGAGCCCCCCCAGGACCTCACCCCCTGCCCAACTCGCCCTGCTCCCTGTTCCCTGACTGCCCCGACCCCATCCACCACCACCCCGACAGACCCCCGGAACTCCCACGCGGCGCCTACCCATCCCCCCCCTTCCCCATCCCCTGACTGCCCCCTTCCCCATCCCCTGACCGCCCCCCAGAACCGCTGCCCCATCCAACCCCCCCCTCCCTGTCCCCACCTTATCCAACCCCCCCGGCCCCGGCCTCTTACCCCCGCCGGGCCTGGGGTCGGGCAGCGCCGCGCGCCCGGAGTTGGGGCCGGGGCTGGGCCGGAGCCGGGCCGCGCGGTGCCTGGAGCCCTCCCCTGCCCCAGCTCACCTGCGGGAAGCAGGGGAGGGGGAGGAGAAGCCCGGGGGAGCGTCACGGGAGGAGGCGGAGCTAGGTGAGCTGGGGCCGGGGGCAGGGCAGGGAGCTGCCAGAGATTTTTGTTAAATTTAAAAGCCCTTTTAGAACCGGGACAACCGGTTCTAAAAGGGCTTCTAAATTTAACAACCGGTTCCCGCGAACCGGTGGGAACCGGCTCCAGCTCACCACTGGCTGGACAAGTAAGCCAGCTGGGAAGGGTGCCTGAGGGGTCTTCCAGCAGCTGGGGATTTCTGGAGTCCACTACACTTCAGTCATCCCACCTCTCATTCCATATGCCAGGGTACTGTGGAGTGAGGGGTAGTGTAGGAGACAACTATGACTGCTCTATACCGAGTGGAGACTCCCACCATGCTGAAGGAATCCCCACCTGGACAGACCTAGCTACTTTTCAGAGTAGTTCAAAAAGGGTGGATCAGAGCTCAAGATCTGCCCCTAAAGTTCCTATTGATTCTTCCACCCCTGTTTAGTTCTGGAGTTTACCCAGATGTCTTAGGCTCAGATTCTCCCTACCTCATTTTTATGTTCTCTTCCAGCTGGTTGCTGTCCTCACATTCCAAAGCTGGCTGCACTTCAGTGATGCTGAATGTATGTGGCTTTAAAGATGTCCGGGCTCATTCTGCATGATAGGGGCTATTTAAATGTAATAATTGTATTCTTATCAAAGTTGCAGTCTCCAATCTGAATCCAAAAGCCATGAACAATACTGTACTCAAAAAAAGGGTGTGTGCTGGTATCTGGTAAATTAACAGAAGTTATCTTAATACACTGTGCTCACTCCCCCCTCTCAGTATAGGTACAGTCTTTAAAATTGCCCAGATTGAACAGAATTAGTGTGCACAGCCCTTCAATTTTCTCTGCCCCCAGTTAAAAACTCCACCCCCTCATTCCATCCCTCCAGAAAAGGCCTGGAAGATCAGACCTTGCTGTGTACCCTGAAGTTCAGTGCTTGAGCTCTGATAAGCCAATTGGGAAGCAGATTACTTAGTTGGGAGCCCATCACTGAAACTTCCTATCTCCAAGTTCTCATAAAGCAGAGGACACTAGTTTGAGGACCTCCGATGATCACAGCCACATACTGCATGAAGAGAAGCAGTTTTGAGATAACCTGTCAAACTTCAAATTAATTTTGTCCAGGTTAACACCAATACCTTACATCAGTGGTCTCCAACCTTTTTACACACAAGATCACTTTTTGAATTTAAGTGCAACCCAGGATCTACCCTGCCCCTTCCCTGAGGCCCCGCCCCACTCACTGCATCCCCCCTCCCTCTGTTACTTGCTCTCCCCCACCCTCACTGACTTTCACCGGGCTGGGGTAGGGGGTTGAGGTGCGAGAGGGGGTGCGGGCTCTGGTCTGGGGCCGAGGGGTTTGGAGTGTGGGAGGGGGCTCCAGGCTGAGCCTGTGGCAGGCGGTTGGGGTGCAGGAGGGCGTGAGAGGTGCAAGCTCTGGGAGGGAGTTTGGGTGCAGGAGGGGCTTTGGACTGGGGCAGAGTGTTGGGGTGCAGGAGGGGGTATGGGGTGCTGGCTCCGGGAGGGGGCTCAGGGCTGGGGGTGTGGGTGCGGACTCCTGCCGGGCAGCACTTACCTCGGGCAGCTCCCGGTTGGCAATGCAGCAGGGCTAAGGCAGACTCCCTGCCTGCCCCGACCCCATGCCGCTCCCGGAAGGGGCCAATGCACCCCTGCGGCCCCTGGGGTGGGGCACGTGGCTCTGAGCACTGCCCCTCTCTGCAGGCACCACCCCCGCAGCTCCCATTGGCCACAGCTCTCTGTTCCTGGCCAATGGAAGCTGCAGGAGCAGCATGTGGTGACCCCGTCGTCCTGTCCCCACCCCCAGCCCCTGGGCCACGGGGGGCCTGCTGGCCCCTTCTGGGGGCAGCATGGGGCTGGAATAGGCAGGGAGCAAGCCTGCCTTAGTAGCAGCCCCGCTGCACCACCGGACTTTTAGCGTCCGGAGATCGCGATCGACTGGGAGAGTCTCCAGGATTGACCAGCCGATCGCAATTGACCGGTTGATGACCACTGTCTTATGTCATACCCAGAAATGACATGTAAGCTAGCACAGACCATGGAGCAGAGGTGGAATGTGCTCTGAGAAATGCCACTCAAAAATGGCCAGCCATGTTCTATATAAATTTCCACAGAGGCCCAAATAACATTGTGAAGGATGAAATATGTTTTTTGTGTGATAAGGAGGCCCTCAGAGGCTTGGACCAGATTTTATCTCAGATTTCTTAGGTTAATAATGTAGAACCAAGTTCAGTTCCCAGGACTTTTCAATCTCTGATGTTATCTAAGCAAATGGTGTATTTTTCCATTCTAAACTTGAGGTATATAGTTCATTAATTACTAATATAAGCCACACAACAGGCCTGTTAATTGCTGTAGCCAGTATTTTGGGGATGAGGAGAATTTTTTTGCTTTCATTAGGCATTAGGCATTTGTCAGCAGCCTGATTCCAAGTCAAACAATGACTATACTTTTGATCAGTTAAATTCCTGTACTGCCTGTTTTTCCTAGAAGTTGGTATGATTTTCCCATTGTTAGCAGTAAACACAAACATGGAATAAAACACCAACATGTTGTTTAGAACTATGATCACGTATCAGAAATTGAAGATACTTAATTACAGGAATCGCCAGAAGTTTACTGAAGAAACTTGGAAAACTTTCCATTGAACTTAATTTAATCCAATTTCTACTTAAGTCAGATGCCACAAAAATACGTGGCAAATTAAAAGAAAGTTGTTACATTTGCAGTTAATTTTCAACTAACGTAACCAAGCCTGCCACAATATAAAATTTGCTACCAACTTTTATGATTGCACATAACAAATTACTGGTAACTTAAAGTTAACAAATTCCAGTTTCTTCCATGTGAATATCATGCAATAGCACTGATTCTTGCACTCACATAAGGTGCTTGCTTCAGGATTGGTGTACAAAGTATTGTGATAATGCTTAAATTACGTTATCAATAATTTCATCCATAAAAGTTGACAGGCTAAATTCAGATGTGAGATAAGCGATGGTGCAAGTTACATGTTGATAAGTTCCAAGAATCTTATTACTTATGTGTAATGTAGCAGCTAAGGAACATGGACAGAACAACACTAACTGGATTGTAACACAGGTAGTGTCCATGCTTTCCCATGTTTTTATACAGCACGATGGTGACCTAATCTTAACTGGGGTTCTGAGGAGCTCTACTGCAATATAAGGAAGTAAGGCATTGTGGAAGCTCCTTTGGAGGTTTTCAAAAGGAAGCTGGATAGCCATCTGTCTTGGATGGTTTAGATACAACAAATCCTGCATCTTGGTGGGGGATTAGACTAGATCAGTGGTTCTCTATCTTCCTGACTACTGCACCCCTTTCAGGAGTCTGATTTGTCTTGCGTACCCCAAGTTTCATCTCACTTAAAAATTACTTGCTTACAAAAATCAGACAAAAATGCAAAAGAGTCACAGCACACTATTACTGAAATTGCATACTTTTCATTTTTACCATGTAATTATAAAATAAATCATTTAGAATATAAATGTTGTACTTGCATTTCAGTGTATAGCAGTATAAACAAGCCAGAAATTTTAGTTTGTACCGACTTCGCTAGTGCTTTTTATGTAGCCCGTTGTAAAACTAGGCAAATATCTAGATTAGTTGATGTACTCCCTGGAAGACCTTTGTGTACCCCCTGAGTATGTGTACTCCTGGTTGAGAACCACTGGACTAGAGAACCCTTGCGGTCCCTTCTAACCACATGGTGCTATGATTCTGTTTCAGCTCATTGTTGTTATGATTATTTTATTCTGGTAATGCCTAGAGACCCAGTCAAGGCCTAGTGGTGCTAGGCACTGTACAGACATGTATAACAAAAAAATTCTCTGTTATCTCATTCTTAAATTGTAAGCTCTTTGGGGAAGAGATTATGTGTAGATACAACAGATGGGGGAAACAAGGAAACAGTGAGACTGTCTATAAGTACCTACTGGGCTTGGGGAACAAAACTTTGATAGCTTTGTCCGCTAGACTGAAGAGCCCACTATCACAAGAGGCAATGGCTGGAATTTGAAGCGAGACAAGTTCAGACTAGAAATAAGGCACAAGCTTTTAACAGTGACAGAAATTAGCCATTGGAACATCTTACTAAGGGTTGTGATGGATTCTCCATCACTGGCAATTTTTAAACCAAGATTGGATGGTTCCCCCTCCCCCACCCCCGAAAAGATCTGCTCTAGTTCAAACAAATTAATCCAGGGAAGTTCTATGGCATGTGTTACACAAGAGGTCAGACTAGATCAGGGATTCTCGATCAGGGTGCTCAACCAGGGGTACATCTACCCTTGGGGGTACTCAGAGGTGTTCCAGGAGGTACTCATCTAGATCATGTTTCTCAACCTGGGGGTTGCAGACCCCAGGGGAGGGGAGTCATGGGATGTGTTTAGGAGGGTCGCAAGTGCCGGGCTGGCATTAGGGGGTTGCAAGGAGGGCAATTGCCCGGGGGTCCACACCACAGGGGGGGCACACAAAGCTAAGTTACATGCTTCAGCCCCAGATGGCAGGGCTTGAACTGTAGGCAAGGCTCGTAAGTAAAAAAACAGGCTCAAGTATCACACTGAAATGTAACTACAATAATTATATTCCAATTGCTTTATTTTATAATTATACAGTAGAAATGAGAAAGTAAGTAATTTGTCAGTAACAGTGTGGCTGTGACACTTTTGTATTTTGATGTCTGACTTTGTAAGCAAGTAGTTTTTAACTGAGGTGAAACTTGGGGGTACGCAAGACAAATCAGACTCCTGAAAGGGTACAGTATTCCGGCAAGGGTGAGGACCCCTGGACTAGATGATCACAGTAGTCTCATCTGGCCTTAGAATCTATGAATTAGTGTGATAGCTGTTTTAGATTCCACACTTGTAAATGTTGTAGGTCAAATCTAAGGAGAGTTTGGAATTTGAGTGCTATTCTGGCAAAAAAAATCTTCTGTAGTATCTTTCCTAATTCCTCTCTACGTACCCCTTACAGTGCAAGAGCTAGAAGCTGGGGGCTCTGTAAGAAGTAAGAGGGGGAGGCTTTGTCCAGAACAAACTTACTCCATATATACATTCAGCAGGTTTTTCAGGCAATTCACACCCAATTGCTTACTCTACTTGAACATGATTAAATAATTAGCATTTATATTTCCTGCAGCTGGAGAGATTTATCCTCTAAATTGTCCACAATTCCTGCCCATGCTTGGGCAGCTAGGATATCAGAATTTAGCCTAGTGAGAGATAACAGTGCTTAGTTGACAAAGACCCCTGCAGGCTAGAAAAATAAAGGTAAGGGGAAAAAATAGTTCTCCTGAAGTCCAATGCTTTTCTATCTGCTTTATGAGGATTCTGAAAGATTTATGCAATTCTCCTGCTTAGAAAGTTTCTGAGAAGGTCAAACTCTGAGGAATGATGATATACAATATATTTATTGCTATAGTAGGGCCAATTAAACTAGTTCTAATCAATACCATAATCTTATGGGATAAAAAAAACCCAGCAAAATTCAATAGAATGACCCTCCCTAGAAAAGTACCCTCCATGAAGCTGGTGTCAATACCATACCTGAATGTTATATTAACCTTTCACTCTATTTAAGCAATATCTTAGGTACTGCTGTGGTGATGCAAACTATAAAAGCGAGGCATCTTCCTCTACTCCTGCTCTATTTCTATACTTGTCTCCATTAGATAGACACAAGCAGCCTTTAGGACGATCATTATGCTGTTCAGATTTTCTAAAAGTGATTCTCAAGTTGAGTCACAAGGTAACATCTTATCTTGCCAATACACATCCTTGCTAAAATCTAGTAATTTGTTATGGAGCTGCCACCAGGAAGAAAGTGTTTCTCTTAAATAAGACAAAGACTGACACTGTTAACCAGGAACTGCCAGCATAGCTTATTTTTTAAAACAATTTAAGAAGAGATGAATCTTAGGAATCCATTTTGAAACCAGCTAAATCTAAAGGGTAGCTGTAATACCCTAGTGGAAATTCAGCTAGGGACTGTCAGTTTGACTGGTCTCTCCTATGTCCTACTGACCTCTCTACATATGCTCTTTCTCAAAACCTAAATGGTCAGCTACAACCAACTGAGAATTTGCTACTGGAATTTCCACTAGGCTGGAAATCTCTGCATGTGTGTGAGAGGAAGCAAAACCAAACGGTAGAAACCACATCTCAGGAAGCTATCCCAAATTAGTCTGATGGGTCAGTCAGGGATCTGCACATGTCAAGGAAGATAAGGGAACAGACACTCATTAGTGTGGCCCCCCATGTATTCCAGTTGGAGTGATAGGAATGAAGAGTATTTCATGAAGATACAATAAACTAACGTTGCCACAGAATGCAGGTTTGCTTGTTGCAGGATTTGGTACCGTCATGCTGTGGAGAACATAAGGTCTTGATCATATGAGTCAACAGTGTGATGCTGTTGCAAAAAAAGCAAACGTGATTCTGGGATGTATTAACAGGTGTGTTGTGAGCAAGACACGAGAAGTCATTCTTCCGCTCTACTCTGCGCTGGTCAGGCCTCAACTGGAGTATTGTGTCCAGTTCTGGGCACCGCATTTCAAGAAAGATGTGGAGAAATTGGAGAGGGTCCAGAGAAGAGCAACAAGAATGATTAAAGGTCTAGAGAACATGACCTATGAAGGAAGGCTGAAAGAATTGGGTTTGTTTAGTTTGGAAAAGAGAAGACTGAGAGGGGACATGATAGCAGTTTTCAGGTATCTAAAAGGGTGTCATAAGGAGGAGGGAGAAAACTTGTTCACCTTAACCTCTAAGGATAGAACAAGAAGCAATGGGCTTAAACTGCAGCAAGGGAGGTTTAGGTTGGACATTAGGAAAAAGTTCCTAACTGTCAGGGTGGTTAAACACGGGAATAAATTGCCTAGGGAGGTTGTGGAATCTCCATCTCTGGAGATATTTAAGAGTAGGTTAGATAAATGTCTATCAGGGATGGTCTAGACAGTATTTGGTCCTGCCATGGGGGCAGGGGACTGGACTCGATGACCTCTCGAGGTCCCTTCCAGTCCTAGAATCTATGAATCTATAAGTCACTGTCTTGAAAAGGGTACACTGAAGAGCTCATGGGGGTGCAGTGCACAAATGGAATGGAGAAGGACAGGGAAAAAAACTAGGTCATTCACACTAGGTTCAGTGATTAAGTGAAGGTAAAGTTTGGTCCACTGTGTATATTTCTCCTATTAGAGAGGGGACAAAAACTTGAGATGAACCTAGAGAATTAAGTGCTATGAAGCAAGTCGGAGAATCCCAGGATTGGGTAAACATAGGACCTATTGAGTCCAAAACTCCCATGGATTTCACTGACCAGGACTAGGACCTGTCACCTCTGTTAGCAATCACTTGCGGTCAGGATTGAGGCACATTGGCAGGACAGTGTGGAAAAGGTTGCCTAGTCATTGCCCAGGCTGTCTCTCTTCTGTAAATAGTCAGAGGACTGTCAGTTCAGCAACCTTCATAAGTACACCTGTACCCCGATATAGCGCTGTCCTCGGGAGCCAAAAAATCTTACCGTGTTATAGGTGAAACTGCGTTATATCGAACTTACTTTGATCTGCCGGAGTGCGCAGCCCCGCCCCCCCCTCTCCCCGGAGCGCTGCTTTACCGCGTTATATCCGAATTTGTGTTATATCGGGTCGCATTATATCGGGGTAGAGGTGTACTAGCATTCACTTTATATGTAAGATATCTTAATCTCTATTTTAAATAAATGTCTGCTGCCACATTGGGTTTCTGTGGTCACAGAATTTGAGAAAAAGAATTCTAAAAATATTTCGTATAGAAAGTTATATTTTAACCATAATACTTTAAAATAGACTTTCCGAAGTGTCTTTTAGAGGACAGGAAGAGAACAGTGACTACTGGATAACTTAATGATAACGATTCCTTTGTTAGTTGGGGAGGTGCTAATTTAGCATTTTTTATATATTACTACTGTAGATGATTTAACACTATTCTTATTATGGGAAGAGGGGGGTTTGTAGATTTGGTAGATAACGTGTTTTCCTGATCTCAAGAAACTCTGCGGGGTTTGTTTTCATTTTTGATTTTGTTGGGGCACTGAAAAGAAGTTTTGAGCTATACTAGTCCAGGCTGGTGTGCCATTAAAAATAGAACTAGTTGGGAATGTTTCAATGAAAGCTTTTTTGTAGAAAAATGCCCATTTGACTCTGTACTGTTTTATACTAAAAGGCCTAGTTTTGACAGTCTTGATGAATTTCTTGACTTTAAATTTTTGAAGTTGCCAAGTGTGAAACAGCTTTTCATTTAGAAACAAACTAATTAGAATTTTAAAAAGAGGATCAAAATTGAAACAATTTTCAATTACTGAAACGAAGTGTTTTGTGGGACTCAATCTGTATTTTTTGAATGGTTCATAAACATTTTCAAGACTTTACCTTTTTGTGCTGATTTGGGATGGGAATACTTTTCAAAATCTCAAAAGTTTAGGGCAGGAAAACAGGTTGTTTTTATTTGTTTGGGGGAGGGGACAGGTTTGACCAGCTCTATTAAAAAAAGAGCTGAAAGAGTGGGGATTGCTTTTTGCTTCTTTAATTCAAGATCTCAGAACAAATCTGGAGGCATGGTGGCGAGCCTTAATAAATGAAATGTAGGCACATATCTCACACTGATTTTTACCCGCTCAAGCAAGTATAGTAAATAAATATTAAACCACAAGCTTCTTGCGGAAATCAATATGGTATACAAATGGAGATGATACAGACCTTTTGTGAAAGGGAATGCACACCACCTAGTGGTCAGAAAGGGTTGAAGCAGGTTGTCTTCTTACCAGACATCCCGTTTTACTACTGCTCCACCCTATGGTGGTTGGTCCTTCCAGTGACTCCGCCCTCCAGCTGCATCCTGTATTCAAGGCTGCCCCTTTCAGGATCTGTACAAGGAGTCCAACAGTGGGAGAACCTTTGGGATTAAGTAGGAGGCCTCAGGGTCAAGATCTCACAGCCCAAAACCTTTCACCTTCAGAGTCTTCTCTCTCCAGCTAGGATTCCCATGTTAAAGATGGGTCTCTGTAGTTGTCCCACTGTAGAGGTTGTCAGGGGAGCCCAGACCCACGCTTTCCACCAGGTTCCAATTCAGTGTCCACTGGTCAGCAGTGAAGTCCTACACCCTGGGTGTTATGCAGCTACATTGCAGAATCACTTCCTGCCAGCCTCTTCTCTTCCCACGGGGTAAAGAACTAAAAGACAAAGATAAAGTCTCTGCCCTTTATAGAGTCACAGGTCCCTTCTTTGAAGGCTTAGGTCACTATAACCAGGCCTTAGGCAGCGGGAATTCTCATGGGGCTCTCTCTCAGAAGCTCAGACCATAGGGCAGCTCACCTCCACAGCCTGCCTGCCTGCCACTGAGCTACCCTGGGCAACCCCTCTGTTCCCCTTGTTAGGCTACTCCTCCAGCCTGTGCAGGCTTTTCAGGTGCAGTGGGGAGAGGCTGTCTGGGCTTAAAGCAGCTTTTTAACCTCTTCCTTTCCAGTGTGGGGTTTGTACACCCCATCCCACCTTCTTCGTAAAGCACCTTGAGATCTATTGATGCATAAGTGCTATATAAGAGCTTATTATTATATTATAGCTGAATCCCTGTAACATGTCCGTTGCCATTCTGAACACAGATTTGTCCAAATGGATGTGAGGGTTAAAAACTGGTTGTGCATATGGAGATTATCAAGAAGTGAGTAGCTTGCTTGTAATTGATCTTGCAGATCTTCCGATTTGAATCCCAGCAATAGCAGAATGGACAATCTTGCTTGCTTTTCATTTTAAATGACTCAAGTGGATGGAGTTTCCACCAATTCCCTTGGGAGACTATTGTACAGTTTAATATTAAGCACGTAGCTTTCTGTTGAGGTCAATATCAAAAATTTGTTCTGAGAGTTAAAGTTAATGGGCTAGATCCTCAACTGGGGTAAATCAGCATAACTCCATCAACACTAGCTGAAGATCTGGCCTAATGTTTTTGGACAATCATGGGTTGTCTGAAAGGAGCTGGTTTGCAGACAGTTGGTCTCTAAGCATGGAGGGGTGAGAGGAAGAATGGACATTAGTTTTTAGAGACAAGTTTCCTTTTTCACTGTCATTAAGTTTAGATGAACCTGCCTTTCCAAGCTCTCAAAGCATTCAGTGAGGTTTGCTTTACTCCCATGTTCTCTATTTTTTAATATATCTTGTTTTGAATAAGATAATGTCTTTCACTGCTGCCTGGGTCATTTCCTGTAGGTTGCCTCAAAGAGAAGTTAACTTGTCATCCTCTAATATGAGGTAATGAAGGGTACAGGTTTCTGGAGCCTAATTCCTTATCCAAGGGCTCTGTTAATAAGGACTCTGACAGAGGTTTCTTTTTTTATATGTTGTGTTGCAAAGTGCTGCAGCCAGGCAAATGCAAGGGAGAAACTTTTTAATATGGAGATATACCTATTTCATAGAACTGGAAGGGACCTTGAAAGGTCATCGAGTCCAGTCTCCTGCCTTCACTAGCAGGACCAAGTACTGTCCCTGACAGATTCCCCCTGCTGTGATCCCTAAATGGCCCGCTCAAGGATTGAACTCACAACCCTGGGTTTAGCAGGCCAACGCTCAAACCACTGAGTTATCCCTTCCTCCCCCCCCCCAATTGACAGCGGTGCCTGTGATATGGAGCATGGAGATTTACTCCTTCTGCCTGTGCTTCAGGATCAGAGCATGAGCTGGTGGCATGAAAGTAACCATCCCTTTCCTTTCCCCTGAAATCTAGGATTGACATGTGGTGTACAGATGTGTGTGATGCAGACTTCTGAAATATGATTTGCTGACTCAAGTTTGCCAGGTTTTTGGGATGGGTTGTGCAGTCCTGCATAAGGCTGGCTGCGTGTGGCTCAGATGTCCTAATGAGAGAGAAAGGAAGTAGCAGAAAAATATGAGAATGTGGAAGGGAATATTAATTACAGTACAAGTAAATCACTGAGGAGCCTGAGGTCAGCCTGTGCTCAGACCAGTAGCTTAATTTGCATTCTAACTTTGGCATTTTCTACTTTTGATACAATCTAAGGTCCCAGTTGGATCTGCCTGGGTTGACCCTAGTGTCTGAATAGAGACCCATTGGCTTCAGTGGGACAGATCCTTCTGTGATGGCCACCCTCATAGTTGACTTGCTAGGGATTGAACCCAGGGACTTCTAGAGCTAAAAGCATAAGCTGCTACCGCTTGAGCGAAAGAGCTAAACTATATGGCTGGGGAATATAATACCTCCTTCTTCTGTGTGGATTGGTATAGAGGGGCACCAGTAACACAGACTGATCTTCACTACGGGGAGATCGACGCTGCTGCAATCGATGCAGCAGAGATCGATTTAGCAGGTCTAGTGAAGACCTGCTAAATCAACAGCAGATCACTCTCCAGTTGACCCTGGTACTCCAGCTCCCCAAGAAGATTAAGGTAAGTCAACGGAAGAGCGTCTCCCATCGATGCAGCGCAGTGAAGACACCGGGGTAAGTCGACCTAAGCTACGTCGACTCCAGCTACGTGAATAATGTAGCTGGAGTCGATGTAGCTTAGGTCACCTTACCCCGGTAGTGAAGAGAAGCCCTCACTAGTGGATTACATACGTCCTCTGCTCAAAGGAAGCTTATCCAGAGCCTCTGAGGCTCACAGTAGTTCAAATCCAGACAAGCCCCACTTATGTGCCAGCCACCTGCCTGGCTGATACACTAGGATTGAACCAGGGCCCTCTTGAGCTAAAAGCATAAGTTACCATGACTTAAGCTAAAGCTTTGGGGGTAGGACTCTACCATCTCATATACTCTAGATTGTCACAAAGGGGGACCTGTAACACTCAACAGTTACACTACCACCCACTGGAATCTCAATGAAGTCATTGGAGCACTGCACCAGCTCAAGATTCCTGCCCGGAAAACTCATGACAGGTCCATGGCTAAGATTTTAAAATAAAATAAAATAAAATGGATCAAATTTCACAAGACATTTAGGAGACAGCATGTACCCTAAGGGTCTAGACCTTTCTCTTCCTTCCATCTAGTGCTACATTCTGATTCTGCACATGAGTCAGTGGTTCTCAGCCAGGGGTACACAGAGGTCTTCTGGGGGTATTTAATAACTTGCAAGGTATTTAATATTTCTGTGTCAGGATTTCTTTCCTGATATCCATCCTAAATTTTCCTTTCCTTAATATTATCCATTTACTCTGAATTATACCAGACTAAATAATTCTTTTAACTCCTTGGTTATTACACCCTTCAAATATTTTACCAACAAAGAAAAGATTTATATGACTATTATACATTAAAATTTTAGTACTTATTCTCGGCAACAACTCGCCAATCCAGCAAAACCCTTAAATAGTGCCTATTGATTTCACAAGCATACGCTAAAAGGCAAGCCTGTCGTTAAGTGCTTTGTCAAGTGCTTTGGGGTAGGGTGACCAGACGTCTTGATATTATTGGGACCATCATCATCCCGATATTAGGGGCTTTGTTTTATATATGCAACTATACTTCCTCTCCCCCCCCCCCCCCCCCCCCCCCCCAAAAAAAAAAAAGTAACCCGATTTTTCACACTTGCTATCTGGTCACCCTAAACTGGGGCCGTAATTGGGAAACCAGAGGAAAAACAATATATATTTGGTATTTGCATAGCCTGATTTGCCCAGTAGATGGCACCTGAACCCCACACTGTAAACCACTGTCAATGTAATTTTAATGTATCTTAGTTTTCATTGCTGAAGTGATTGTTAATTAATACATACCTCTGTGTTTTCATCAGCACTGGTCACATGAGGTCACTTTGACCTTGATTAATAAAATGTGTAATCATTTTGGAAATATTTGATGTCAGAGACCTGCCAAGTGGTGGTTCCCCCCCCCCCCCCCCTTGCAATCAATAAAACAAAATCTAAATGGCAAATCATGCAGGCTCCATTCCAATGCACGTTTGAATTTTTTTTTTGTGATTTACACTTTCTGAAAATGATTTGCAAATGTCATTACAGATATGAGAAAATAAGCCAAATTTGCCCTTTCTTGTTACTTTTCAAGGAGAATAAGTAATGTAAAAGTACTGAAAATTATTGCTGCCACAAAACATGGCATTAATCGAATGCCTTTCAGTAGAGTACTCTGTGCTTTAGCAGGTTCCCAAGCAAGTTTGTAGACTTTTCGCTTTCTCAGTTCAAATGTTCTGAAAGTGAGGTCTAGGCTGAGAAGTCATCTTGTACAGTGCAATGGCCCTGGCTGGCCTCCAGAGTGCAGTGCTTACTGTGCCATATTCTACATGACGTGTTCAGATCAGCACCTCCAGTACTGTAGAAAGAGGACTAAATTCTCTGCTGTTGTTCAGTGATGCTGCTCTATTGCCAATTTACACCAGCAGAGAATCCGGGCCCAAGTATTTTATTTAATGTTTGATGAGCTTATGAAAAAAGGCGGTGGAGGAATAATAATGTCATACCCTATAGTCTAAAACAGCGTACTCCCTCTATTATGCATCTGTCTATGAGAACAAGGTCCACTCAATCCTTGTTCTCGCTGGGGGAAGAATGATAGAAATGTGCTTGGAGACTTACTCTCTTCTAGGTAATCCAATTTTCTATATTATATACAATGAAGGAAGAAGTTGAACCATGACGGGATTTTTTCTTACATGGTTTTCAGCACCTCCATATTCCCACTATTTGTGTGAGTTTAAGCCATGATTTCAGTTATTGTGTAAGAAATCACCTAACTCTTAATAACTTGCTAATTGTTTCTCTTTTGTGTGTTGAATCTTCCACAGTATTTTATAAAAGTCAAATATTTGCTTAGCTGAATGTTGCAGAAAAGAAATATATTTTTAACAGAACACCTAGAAAACTAAGTTTTTGATTGCTCCAGGATATGCACCCTACACTCATGGAAATAGTTTATCACCTTTGGCTGTGTGCTTGTGAAAGCATACAAGTTAAGCATAATTATGCCCTGGTTCCGCAAAGCACTTTTCATGTGCTTAAAGGTAAGCATGTGCCATTGAAATTAAAGGGACTGTTCAAGTTCTTAAAGTCAAATGCGTGCTTAAACTCTTTGGTGGGATTGGGGCTTTAGTCATTATTTAGACTTCCAGAGAACTCCAGCCACTGCTGTTGGTAAATGTGAGTCAATCCACCCTCATCTGAAACCCTAATTCTGCATTGTGATCTGCTGGCACAGACCCCTGTGCTGTGTGGAGTCCTACTGGGCACAGGGATCGGTGATAGAGGATCTTAATGCGGGAGATCAGAGCCTGAATCAGTAGTACATGAATGTTCCAGTAGGAGGTTAACAGGCTTTTTTTTTTTTTTTTTTTTTGCTAGTAGCATTATCTTCTCAGTATGTTGTAATACCAAGGTCTGTCTTGACCACATGTGGTCACGAAAGAGCCTTTAGAGTTGTTTGCTAAAGTGTGGCTCTAAAGTTGTGGCTTAACTGTAGTTGGGGTTACATGGCTACAGGTTCCCCCTGCAGTTTCAATTACCATTACACTTTTGTGTAAGCTGATTTGAGTATAAGTCAATCCACACTGGTTTGCAAGGCTAATCTCTAAAGAAGTATTGACCCTGCATATGAAACAACTCAATAGAATAGCAAAAGCCTCACTGTCTAAAACCAGCTCTTGAGGCATTTACAGACACTGCATTGTCTAACCTCACTTTTGCAGTGCATACAATCTGTGACAGTTATATAAACTCTCCTTCTCCGCCCTTTCATCCAGACATTTTGATTTAAAAACTTTCACCACATCACTTCCTCTTTTATTCTCATGTCATGCTATGCTCTGTTGAACAGCGACTCTTTTCTACTGCAGCAAAGTCATTTCAGTGATGTGTGAAGGGATTCCTTTGTATTTTGGGCCAAATTCTTTTACTTCAGCCTTGCACGGGGTATGAAGCTGAGCAGAATACTTGGTAAAGTGATTTGGGACCCCAAGGTTGAAGGCACCATGAAAAGATAAAATAGAAATACTGAAGTCATTATAACCATCTTCCAGTCACAGAAATTACTATTTCAGTATTTTGGTTTTTCTTTGATTTCTAACAAGGCCACTCTTGTGATACTACCTCACAGAGGTGTAGTCAGGATAAAAATCCAATAATGATGAAGGATAGTTTAGTGGTTAGAATACTAGCCTAGGCCTTAGGAAACCTGGCTTCAAGTCACTGCTCCACCACAGACTTCTTGGGTGACCTTGGGCAAGTCACTAAGGGCTAGCTTCACAAAGGAACTAGGCATGGCAATGCTGAGTATCACCATGCCTATCTTTTAGGTGCCTAGAAAATCACTGGGATTCACAAAGCCAGGAGTTAGGCATGTAGGCTCCCTATACAATGAATGGGGAGAGATAGGCACTTCAGAATGGGATTGTCAAAAACCACCATGGTCAGTGGCTGTGATGGAATGGGGCTATATCTGTACAACCTACGAATTCTGATTGATATTGTGAAGTTGTATTAGAAAATCTTCTATGTCTATAGGGCACAGGTGCCGACTTTCAGCTGTCCCTGGGGGGGGGGGGCCTCCACGCTGAGGCCCCGCCACCACTCTGCCCCTTCCCCCAAGGCCCCACCCTCATCCTGTCTCTTTCTGCCCCTGCTCCACCCCCTCCCTCAAGACTCTACCCCACCTCTTCCCGCCCCCTCTCTGCCCCTTCCCCGAGTGCGCCCTGTCCTCACGCCGCCTCTTCCAGCCCCCGCTCCTCTCCCTCCCCTCAGCACCGCCTGCTCACCGCCGAACAGCTGATCGGTGGTGTGCGGGAGGTGCTGGGGAGAGAGGGAGGAGTTGATGGGCAAGGCCCACCGAATAGCTGATCAGTGGGTGGCTGATGGTGGGTGCTGAGCACCCACTATTTTTTTCCGGTGGGTGCTCCAGCCCCGGATCACCCACGGAGTCAGCAACTATGCAATACATATGTGAGTCCACCATTGCTGACAGGTCCTGTAGTATGTACACCCCAGCCAGATTCAATGGGAAATACTTAAGGTTAGCAATGTGCTTAAACCTCACAAAAGGTTATTGTAAAAAGCAACTCAGGCCTTGGAAATCCAGTTTAGCTGAAGGGAGGGAGGAAGGTAGAAGCAGCAAAAACTTACCAGGAGAAGAACAAAAGAGACCAGGTGATCAGAAGGGGGTTAAATAAAGAAACACACAGCAACAGGGGGCCAGACAGGGAAAGGAAGTCGGGGGCAAGAGAGAGCAAGGTCACAGAAGCTGGATAAGGGGCTCCAAGAGGGAGAGGTCACCCAGCATGTAGCAGCCTCATGGGGCAGGGGATCCCTGCCTGCTTTCCTGAGCCCAGATGGCCCCAAGGATTCTGGAAAAGCCAAGGGACTCAGACCCCAGCCCAAAGAATGCCCTGGAGTAGTGAGGAAACTGAGGCAGAGGCATGCAGTTAGTGTTTATGGGTTTGGATCTGTGCTCTCCTGTGCTTTGTATGGTTAAGTATAAAAGAACATTCATGTGGTAGACTCTGAGCAAGGTGTCTTTCTGTATGTTAACTGTTTCACAACTGCTGTGTGCCCCTGAGAGACTTAAACTTTAAACCAGAATCTTCACACCTTTGGGGTGGAGTTTTGGAAGAGGGGTGTGTTTTAGTACTGGGGAGTTTGAAGGGTCAGTGTTGTGCCCAGAGAGGCACAGAACTAGGAGACTTGGGTTCTGTTCTGACCTTTGTATTGCATCAGGCAAGCCCCTTAGTAAAGTTTTCAGACATGAGTGCCTCGGTACCTGTGATGATTTGAGAATTTGTCTGTACAGTTTATGAATTCTGGGTGAGATTATGAACTCTCTGTATGTATCTTTTCCAAGCTCCAAACCGTACCCAGTGGTGCAGACTTTTGCTTTCTGTGTTTTACCTCTGTGTTGGACTGAAATTCCAATGGGTAATGATAGAGGACTGACAATAGAGAGTCATTACATTGGGATAGTCCTCTATTCAAATACATCCATCCTAGGCAATTTCCTGACAGAGAAACTGGAAGTTTATCAAAGGGCTGGAGCTGTTCTCTTTGGGGTCTTGGATCACTTTCACCACCTCAAGAGGAGGAAGCAGCTGCGTAAGTCAGGGGGAACCCTGCCTCCGAACACACAATCCACCAAGAGAAAGGTGAGCGAGACAGAGGGGTATGACATTCAGGATGCTTGCTCTCTAAATGACTTGCACTCTCTTGGGCTGGTAAGTAAAGGTTAATGGTGTTTTAGAGTCCTGTGGAAAGTCTCTGTGTGTTTTGCGCCCCACCTATCACACACCCCTGAAGAGTTGACCTGTGGATCCAGACTGCCCACATGGCTGGAGTCAGGGCCGGCGCAACCCATTAGGTGACCTAGGCAGTCGCCTAGGGCACTGCTATTTCGGGGGCGCCAGCGCCCCGTCCGTCCGTGCAAATTTGGGGGCGGGACCTTCCGCTGCCGAGGGTGGCATTTTGGGGGCGGGACCTTCCACCGCCTAGGGCGCCGGAAAAGCTGGCGGCGCTCCTGGCTGGAGTTCTGGGAGAGGCAGGGCCGGCTCCAGTGTTTTTGCTGCCCCAAGCGGTGGAAAAAGAAAAAAAAGGCTCAATCGGCGGCACTTCGGCGGCAGGTCCTTCCCCCTGAGAGGGACCGAGGGACCCGCCGCCGAATTGCCGCCGAAGACCCGGACGTCCCACCCCCTTCCAAGGGCCGCCCCAAGCACCTGCTTGCTGCGCTGGTGCCTGGATCCGGCCCTGGGGAGAGGGAGTTTGATATGGAGGAGTCTAGGAAGGTGGAGAAGGAGGGTCAGTTCTAGGTGCAGGGGCTGGAAAGTTGGACCATGAGATGTTAGTTCTCAGGAGGGGTGCTAAACAAAGGATCTGCATCCCAAGAGTGTGCCAGGGGTTCCTGGACTCAAGAGGCAGTTGGATCCCTCACATCAGTCTAGTGAGTGCCCAGGAGTGGGGGATTTGACTAAAACTGTGATAGTATCTAAACCCATGTTGAGGGCACATGAATAAGTGGCCTGATTTTCAGAGCTTTTGAGTCATTTGAAGTCAGTTTGAAAATTGAGTCCTTAGTTCATTAATGTTTGTAACTTGTGCTCTGAAAACCTGGGAGGCAAGGCACTATAGAGACACAAAGAATTATTACTTCATCAAGTGGCACTATTATGGTGTCTGGGCAGGAAAAGAATCACTTTTTACAGTACTAAAACACACCTATCTAAAATAATCTCAAAATGCCATAGAAGTGTAATGATAGTGTCGTTCTAAACCCACCTGAAAGACAGCTCAGCTAAAATGATAGTGGTTTAGCCAATAAAAAATGCAAAGGGTGACTTCCAGCTGACTCAAGTTTATTACAGTCCCTATTGACTCATCCACAGAGAGTCTCCCCTTTTTGGTCCAAGTGGTAAAGTTGCTTTCTGTGGACCACAGAATGTCCCGTATTGCATCTCAGCTGCTCTTGATGTACATTTTGCCACCACACTGGGGACTTTGCCCATCATTAACTGTTCTTGTGTCTGGCGGCCAGATGCCAGGACACAATATTGCCGGGTCCTGCCTTCATGCTGCTTGTTACAATCAGTTAATATATCTGGATTATGAATTTTTCTTCTGCTATCGGGGAAAAAAAGAGAACAGGCAGTCTGAGGCTATTTCAGTCTGTCTGCTCTCCCTTCCCTGTCAAAAGTCTAATTTGCAATTAGGAATTTCATCAGCACTTTCGTGTCTTCAGAAAGCAGTTGAGTAAATGTTCCAGAGAGATTTATCTACCATAGAGGTAGAAGTATCAGTAATCCCCAGGAAACAAGTCATTACCAGAAGTTAGTAAATGCATTATTGTTGTTGTTTATAGAGCCATAAATGTGCAAGGTGCTCAGTTGTCTGATCTTGAGACAAAGCTGATAATAATGTTCTCCCAAAGAGCTATATTGTGCTTTTAAGGCAATCTTGTGATGGGGCAGTGGGGAGCTACAATGCTGTAGGGGGAACTCAGGGAGGGACTGGTCCTTCGGAAGGTACAGTCCCTGTCCATGTTCTCTGATGCACTATCCTCCAGGATAATGCAGCCAACCCAAGGGCCAGTGTAGAGGGAGGCTGGGCCATGATGCCACCTCCTCCTTGCCTCCTATGGAATGCCTGGATGGAACTGTCCCTTTTCTCCCATGAGCAGAGGGACTGCAACAGACGTTGGTCTCTATGCAGCCCTCTCCCCTGCACAGCCATGTGTGATCCTGTCAGTCTGGCCCTATTTCTATTCAGGTTCTTACACCATTCCATTGCCATGATGTATGATCTCTAATAAATCAGGACCTGATTTTGCAAGATGCTGTACACATCCTGAGAGGGGCTGAACTGCCTCAGCTTCCCAATTATTTCCATGGAAACCGAGAGCATTCAGCTTCCAACAATGAATGATCAGCACCTTCCAGGATGTGGCCCTTGTTCATTAGCTCTGTTACTATTACTAGTGTCCATGCAAATTCCATTTTCTATTAATAATTAATAGTCATAATACAACATTGTTTTAAAGTTAAAATGTAGGGCCAAATTTTAAGGGAGCCTCAATCTGACCAAGAATTTTTCCCTGAAAGATTCTGTGGGCAAAAAAAAATAGACACACACCTTAAACGAGCCTACAATTAACTATGTGTACACTTGGAGCTGGGTGTGTGATTCCCCGCTTGAAGAGAGACACTCATGATGGCTCTCATCGATCTAGAGTGCTAAAGACAAAATGTAGTCATGGCAGCACAAGTGCCAGGAAGGGCTAGCCATCCCAAGGATATGCTCATCAGAGACCATAGGTGTGTACTCAGGGCAGCTAGCTCCCCCTACTGATCATGCTGCTGAAGCTACATCTATTTTTAGTGTGCTAGCTGGATGCAAGCCAGGTGGTATGTGCTGGTATGTCTCATCAAGCTGGGAATCACACCCCCAGGTCCAAGTGAAGACATACCCTGACACGTCTAACTGCCTGATTTGTGAATACAATCAAGTAATTAGATATATACAGATTTTCAAAAGTGACCAGTGCTTTTGGTTCTCATTTTTTGGCTGCCTAATCTGAGACATGTTAAAGAGCTAGATTTTCAGAAAATGCTGAGTGCCCACACACTGAAAATCAAGCATCTTTAAGGTGCCTCAAGTTGAGCACTCATAAGCTTACAAAATCACTGGTCACTTTTGAAAATCTCAGCCCTCAGATTTGCTATTTGTGCCTCCAATTACTTGTGGACAGAAAATGAGAAGATATTTTAATAAAATGAGGTGCAATATGTGTTCTTTAGTAATTATAATTCCCAATGCACTGGTATTATATTTTAAATGTAATTTCAGAATTGCCATACTGACAAATTGGTATCTTTCTAATAGTTAAATGGCTCACCATCACCAATCAGAACCGAATACACACTCTATTAAGTTTATAATTACCATATATTTGAGCATTTCACAGCCCACTTAGCCTTCCGTTAGAGTTCCCTGAGTGCTCTCTTCTCACATTTCTTCCTAACCGATTATTGTACAAATGCTTTAAAACTAGTATATGAGATAAAAATGTGTACAGTAACTTGCAGGCAGATTAGATGGCCTAAAAAGATTGGTAAAGGGGTGACTGTCACTAACACGTCGCCAAATCCAGCCCAGGTCAATAGCTGTGGAAAAATAATTGCCATCTGATGGTGTGCAGTGGCCTCCATGAAATGAGTTGGTCTCATTCTTAGTGGGGCACGTGGTCCACATTGTAAGCCCACTACCACACAGCTGGAATAGGCACTAATGAGCATGAAAGTCTCAAAATGGCAAAGTGCTGAATGTACATGGATACTGAACTACCATCTCAGTCCTAGAAGGCTTCCCTCCAGGTGAGGGAGGTGTAAAGAACATTCTTTGGAGAGCAGCTTTGTTTCCATTGCTGGTGCTTGTACTGTTCCTATTCTATGGCAGACTTCAGTCTCCAGGGTCATGGCAATTTGTCACCTTTAAAAACACTGAAGAAGCGGGACAAAAAAGACTCAGGAAAAAACGTTTTTTTTCCCCACACTCACTAGGTGTTCATTCCAATTGGGAAGTTGAAAGAGCTGCAGTCAACTGGATAGTTTTGGTACTGGGGAAATATCCACTCTCTCTCCTAATGCTGGCGCACATTTGCCAGAGTTGCAAAGCTATTTAAATTAACAAAGGGATTTTTTGTCAGAAGGACAGCAAGACATTAATAATAAAATAGAAAGTTGAAAACAATCCACGAGAGTCAAGGCGATTGGCTGTGAGCCATAGTTTATTTTGTTAGAAGGAAATATGCCAAACAGAGCTAGTTGGGTACTGCAAATATATTTTTTGTGAATATTCTTTTGAACTTCTGAATGAATTCACTTTGTGTGTGTTCACACCTCACTTGTGTTTCATTTCCACAGATATTCTCACAAATGAGTGTCGAGACAGGAAAGTTTGCTGAAACAGAACTTTTAAAGCAAATATTGCAAACCATTGGCAGAAAGCAAATTTTCTACTGGTAATTTTGAGTATTTACACAAGAAAGTAGTTTTAAGGGTTATGCTCATCTAATCAGGAAGCAGAAACATACCATGTGACCTGTGTGTCCATTCAGAGCAGCTCCAGTGTCAAATATGAACAACATTGAAAGAATTCTCAGTCAAGGAAATTGAGTATGAAACAAACTTCCAGAAGAGATTAAGTAAATCTAGAGTCTGACTATGCTGCTAAAACTTGCTCTTTGAAGAAGCCTTTCTGCCATTGCAAGAATGACAATCCTAACATTGACACTCCATCTATCCACCCATTCCACCCAATATCCCCAAAGGAACCTCAAACAAACAAACAAACAAACAGTCCTACTTCAAGTGGAGTTGAAGGAAGAAGAGCTAGAGACTCCATGAAGTCCACCAGGGACTTTGCGATTGTTATTGATTTTACGTGGAAGGTGCTCAGATACTATGGTGTTGGGTGGTGTATACAATCCTAAAACAGATAGATATAGATTTAGTCACAGAACGTGTTTTGCAAGCCCTTTCAAGTACATATTGTAAAATCACAATATGTTTATGCACAAGAAAAAGAGACAAAGCTAGTCAAGCAAATTATTCATTATAAATTATTTTTTCAGCTCTAATGTCTCTAAAGTTACGAAGTACCATGAGTTAACTACAATGAGACAATAGTGGAGAGCAAGTCATCTCTCTGGCCTTAATCTGCAAAGCACTTAAGCATATTCACATACTCTGAAGGGGGTTGGACTTATAACATTGGTTCAAAGTTAAATACATGTTTGAATCCTTTGCTGTGTCATGGCTTCCAACTTTAAAGGAGAGAAATACAGATTGTAATTACTTTCTGTTTGACATTACTAATAGAAGTATAAACACTAGAAAACACTGTAATGGGTTCCCCCCGGCGTGCCACCTGGAATTGGAGTACCACTCAGCCCCTCTGACCCACCAGCCTGGGATTCTTTTACACTGTACTGCTGTGACCAGCCTGCCAAGCCCTCTTCCAGGCTCCAGCACACATACAGGTGGGGACACACCCAGCTGCGGAACATACAAACACTGTGATCAGCTCTGCATGGGGAGGCTACAGCTAAGGAACAGCCCAGCTACTCAAATGTACCCCCCCTATCCCGGAGTGTAAACCCAAAATTATACCATCGTGTACTGCACAGAGATCTGTACAGCGTAAGCTCATGAAATTCTCCCCCCTCAATGTGGGGAAGGATATGCAACAGCTTTTTGCCCAATTTATGACTCCCACACACTGATTTTAGACAAAGCAAAAATAAATTTATTAACTACAAAAGATAGATTTTAAGTGATTATAAAGGGATAGTAAACAGATCAAAGCAGATTACCTAGCAAACAAACAAAACATGCAAACTAAGCTTAATACACTAAAGCGATTGGATATGAGTAGCAAATTGTCACCCTAAATGATGATTTAAGCTGGCTGCAGAGATTCTTAAGGGGCAGCTGCACTTGCTTACAGCTTAAAAACCCCAGGTGTTCCTTTCACAGGCTAAAATCCCTTTAGCCTGGGTCCAGCACTTCCCCCAGTTCAGTCCTTGTTCCTCGGGTGTTTCCAAGAATCTCTTTGGGGTGGAGAGTCAGTGAAGAACCACGATGATGTCACTTCCCTGCCTTAAATAGCTTTTGCATATGGCAGGAACCCTTTGACTCAAGGCTTAGTTCCTACGCTCGTCAGTGGAAAAACACTGGTATTCCAAGATGGAATGCAGTACCAGGTGACCTGGTTACATGTCCCTGTAGTGCCACAGCAGCCATGAGTCAGAGGCTGTTTGTAGCATCCTAGGCTGTTTGTAGCATCCTCAGGAAGGCCCCTCCTCCCCTCGGTGGGAGAGAAACTTCTTCTAAGGCCTATTGTTTTTTCCAATGGCCCTTTCCAGCCATCTAGACTGAATGCATTCTGCCTAGTGGGCGTTCCCCAGGTGCAAACACATTTGTAATACAGATATATAGTCAATATTCCTAACTTCAGATACAAAAATGATACCTGCATACAAATAGGATAATAATATTCAGTAAATCATAGCCTTTCCAAAGATATCTTACATGACCTATCTTGCATAAAATACATCAGAAATATGCCATAATCATATCGTAATAATATCACTGTGAAGAATATGGGGTACTGTGTCACAAACACATGGCCCCATGTTCCTTCCCCAGTGCTATTTATGGTACCTAAATGGTTCCTTGTGCTTCTGAACCAGTCATAACTGATAGTACTAATTAAGGAATTGAATGGAATGAAGCAACGGGAATCACCAATTACAAAAGTTAGAGATGGGGAAAGATCGCTTTTGTGGTCTTATCCATTCCCTGAGGATTAGTACAGGATTGTTTCTAGAATATAGTTTAGAGTGCTTTCTTTTGTCCATGTCCTTTTTAAACCAGTTAAGCAATAAGGTGTCCATCACTTCCCTTGCGGAAACTACTGCATAATTTAATAGATCTCACTGTTTTAAAAGTCTTTTCTCACCATTTTGGCAACACATTAATTCCACGGCTAGCACTACTGGCAGCAGCTTCAGGATGAAATGGAGAGAGGAGGTAAAATGGGAACAGTGAGAAGAGAAAATTGTTTCTTAATTTCGTTCTAGGCGGTCTCTGCTAGATCCTCCTTGAAACAGAAGGGAATTAAACTGTGCCTATTTCTCATTGAGACACATCAAAAGTAAAATATGAAGGGTACCTGTAATGATTGTGATAGACAGACACATCCCAGCTAAACGTCATGCGTGTGACATACAGAACAGAACTCAGGAGTTTCTGCATCAAAATAATAACCTTTAGCAAATAAGCTGAAGGAGAATCTTTACTACTGGTAGTGGTAGTATTTGGGCTTATATTTTTTGTAGGCTAGACACTACAAGGTGACATAACTGAATCCACATGAACAGGTCTTATATTCCTGAGAGGAAGCAGCAGTGGTACGTGTATACATTAGCCAGCACACTATATGACTTTCCCTATTGGCAGAGATATTTTGTTGTGTCTCCTACATTTGAGTAATCCCACTTAAGTCAACAGGACTAATCACATGCTTAAAATTAAGCACGTGCTTAAGTGTTGTCTGAATTGGGCTGCGGTGCTCAGCATCTTGCAGAATCGAGCCCTCAAGGCCCAATACTGTTCACGCTGAAGTTAATAAGTTACTATTGACCTCAGTGGGAAGATGAACAGTCCCCACAAGGTATGTAAATTGATTAATTGCCTAATTCTGAAGTGAAGTAATAACTAGGGCTGTCAATTAATCACAGTTAACTCATGCGATTAATGCAAAACAAATTAACTAGATTAAAAAAATCATGATTAATCACAATTTTAATCACACCATTAAACAATAATAGAATACTAATTTACATTTATTATAAATATTTTTGGATTTTGTCTACATTTTCAAATATATTGATTTCAGTTACAACACAGATTATAAAGTATATAGTACTCTATAGTATTTTTGATTACAAATAGTTGCACTGTAAAAAAGATAAAAGAAATAGTATTTTTCAATTCACCTTATACAAATACTGTAGTGCAATCTATTGTGAAAGTGCAACTTAAAATATAGAATTATTATTTTTATTACATAATGGCGCTCAAAAACAAAATAATGTAAAACTTTAGAGCCTACAAGTCCACTCAGTCCTACTTCTTGCTCAGCCAATTGCTAAGAAAAACAAGTTTGTTTACATTTACGGGAGATAATGCTGCCTGTTTCTTATTACGTCACTTGAAAGTGAGAACAGGTGTTTGCATGGCATTATTGTAGCCGGCATTGCAAGGTATTTACGTGCCAGATACAGTAAACATTCGTATGCCCCTTCATGCTTTGACCCCCATTCCAGAGGACATGCTTCCATGCTGAATTGAAATTGTTATTGTTTAATAGTGCAATTAAAACTGTGATTAATCACAACTATTTTTTAATATCACGATTAATTGCAATTATTTTTTAAATAGTTTGACAGCCCTAGTAATAACAAATATTTTTTTAAATTAGATTGAGGTGGGGCCCAAAATGTGCTAGGAGGGGGCACAGAAGAAGGCATTGTTCCTGTCCCATAAAATGTACTGCAGAAGAGACAAAATATATATGAAGGGAAGCAGAAAGAGATCTAAATTTAAAAGCAAGGTAGTTAGGGTGATGACAGGCATATAACCTGTTGTTCAAATTTTATTTATATATCTGTAGGGCCAAATTCTCAGGTGCAAATGGGTTTAACCCCATTGAAGCCAAGGGAACTACAACAGTTTACATCAGATGGGGATCTGTCTTAAACTAATACTATTAGTTTTTTTGTAACTTACAAAAGATATTCCTGTGCCTCATCCCTGTGCTACACTGGGGTTAGTGAGGAGATGATTCCTTTCTATAGCACAGAGAGTTTCATTGTGTGAATAATCAACTTCTTGATGACAACTGCTGAATATACTGTATGTTCTAATATTCCATTCCAGTTAATCCTGTCAGCACACCAGCTATGGAAGAGGACTGGTAGTGGAAAGGACACTGTAGTGTGTGAATAGTAAATATTATTGTTAGAGCTGTATGGGAAATGGAATTTCCATTTTGTGGGAAATTCCATGATTTTGCAACTTGTTTTTGTTCTAAATCAGAACAAAATGCAAGGATTGCTAAATTTCTTGCAGAACAAAATTTGCGTCAGTTGGAAGGTCTTGTTTTGATAACATCACAATGTTTTTTTATTTTTGACTTTATATTATAAAATAAAATGAATTTTGAAACAGTCATTTTGAAATGAAAAATCAATGTTTCAAACATTTAGACCAGGGGTCGGCAACCTTTCAGAAGTGGTGTGCCGAGTCTTCATTTATTCACGCTAATTTAAGGTTTCGCGTGCCAGTAATACATTTTAACATTTTAGAAGGTCTCTTTCTCTAAGTCTATAATATATAACTAAACTATTGTTGTATGTAAAGTAAATAAGGTTTTAAAAATGTTTAAGAAGCTCCATGTAAAATTAAATTAAAATGCAGAGCCCTCCGGGCCAGTGGCCAGGACCCAGGCAGTGTGAGTGCCACTGAAAATCAGCTCGGGTGCCGCCCTCGGCACTCGTGCCATAGGTTGCCTACCCCTGATTTAGACCATGTGAATATGCTGCTTTGATTTTTTTTCAAAGTGAAATTTATTTGAAATCAACACATTCCTGCAAAGCATGTCAATTTTGATGAACTGGTGTTTCTTGACAGAAAAACATTTCATTTGAAAATTTTCAACCAGTTCCAATTATTAGTACTATTACACAAGAACTGTAATTATGTTGCACTTAAGTCTGATCTTCTTTAGTTCCAGAAAGATGCTGTTTCCACAAATGCCTTCTACACTTTGCTGTATTTTTTTAACCCAGATGTTATAAATGTAAAGTACATGTAAAAGGTAGTTCAGATGTAAAGTCAATATTATTCATTTAATTCATACTCACTCTTGATAGGAGCACATTTATAGTTCATGGTTTTTAAAGTCAAAGTACTGTAGTATCCAGATCTGGATGGCAGCTTTCAGGGAAAAATGATAAACGGCATTGTCCCTTGCAGTTAGATAGCAATACTGGAGAACAGTCCATTCAGCAACAAATCAAAAGATTTATATTAAGTAGGAAAGTCATATTAATCTTGCTTAGGTAGCACTGATGTTAGAAACTTATTAAAAATGGAAGGTAGAAATAGTATCCTATGAAAGAAGTTGATTACACTTCAGCCTGGGAAAGCAATAACAATACAATGATATAAAAAGGGAAGTAAACTGTGTGTAATTTAGAATAATTTTGTCTCTGCTTCAAAACAGAAAACTCTGTATCTCCGTAAGTGATGAAAAATAATGTGTTTTAGCTGGTATTTTGCAGGTGCACTACCTCCTGGTCTAGACAGATTACATTTGAAAAGATGTATTGCAGTGTGTAAAAACTCTTTGTTATGGGTATAATGCTGCTAGACTGTAATATTTTATCTTCTGTGAATTTTTATATAGTAGGAATTTTATATATTATATATGATATATAATAGGTTATTTTAGTTACAGTGAAGGAAAAATGAATATTTAATGCAATGTGATAAATGCTACAGAGATGCTTTAACATTTTTTATATATATATATACATACACACACACTTATTCATAGGCTCAGTGCTTTTTTAAAGACATTTATAAGCATAGAGGACCAGATAAAGTATAACTGATATCCAGATATCTTCATTATTTTAGCTCAATGAAAAGTAGTAGCAGCTTTCAGAGTGTAGAAATATAAGGGATACCATTGCTCTGAAATCAGACGCCTCGGGCTGTCTGTCTACACTGAAAAGTTACATCGGCATAGCTGCTTCTCTCAGGGGTGTGAAAAATCCACATCCCTGAGAGATGTAGTTAAGCCAATTTAACACCCAGTGTAGACAGTGCTACGTCCAAGCCACTTCCTGGTGGGGAGGTGGATTACCTACAGTGATGGTAGAGCCAGTGGTGAGCTGGAGCCGGTTCCCACAGGTTCGCGGGAACCGGTTGTTAAATTTAGAAGCCCTTTTAGAACCGGTTGTCCCGGTTCTAAAAGGGCTTTTAAATTTAACAAAATCTCTGGCAGCTCCCTGCCCTGCCTCCGGCCCCAGCTCACCTAGCTCCGCCTCCTCCCCTGACGCTCCCCCGGGCTTGTCCTCCCCCTCCCCTGCTTCCCGCAGGTGAGCTGGGGCGGGGGAGGGCTCCAGGCGCCGCCCGGCTCCAGCCCGGCTCCGGCCCCCAGCCCCAACTCCGGCCCCGGTGGGGGTCAGAGACCGGGGCCGGGGGGGTTGGATAAGGCGGGGACAGGGAGGGGGGAGGGGGGTTGGATGGGGCAGAGGTTCTGGGGGGCGGTCAGGGGATGGGGAAGGGGGGGGATGGGTAGGCGCCGCGTGGGAAAGGAGATATTGTTTCTTCTCAGAGTCCTGATGAACTGGGGCTGAAACCAATAGAGTTATAGGTATTTGAATTGTTGTATTGCACTATACAGGTGTTGGTGGCAGAAACTTGAATAAAGTATCTGGAGTGGATGATGAAACAAGAGAGTCTGAACAGTTTCTGAGGTGATCTAGAATTGGAGGAGGGGAGTATGTCCTGCTATGCTATAAAGCTGAGTCATTAAAAATACTTTTTATCTACCTCAATGAAGGAAGCTTTCACTGAGACAGCATGAGAGGATTATTGTTTCAAAAACAGACAACTGCAGAAGGTTTGAAGATGAAAAAGTGATGTCTGCAAAAGCTTTCTAGGAGTCAGATCATTCCTTTTGCTAAGTTGCTCTGAAGGACATTGTGTTCCTTGTTTATTGCATCTAGAAAATATATTTCCCCTGTTACAGAGCTGTCACGAATCGTGTGCAAGACACATGTGAAATGTTCTGTTGTTTGGCATGTGTAACTATCATGATGAAAGCCAGAGAAGGAGCTCATATTTCAGATCTCCTCATCTCTGTCTAGAAAACTCTTTGGCCTATAGCATCAGTTTAGAGTCGCAAATCTTCACGCTGGATTTCACTGAGACTAGCAGGTTGAGAAAGCATCACTGGTCCCTGTTCAACGCTAGTGTAACTCCTTTGCAATCAGTGCTATTACACCAGGCGTGTACTGAATGTACTAGCCTCAGTGAAATCCATTATGAAGGTTTTTAACTGTCTACTAAATGTATGATAAAGGTAGAGTTTTCTAAGTAGAAATGAGGAAAATAAGAGCCATCTCCGCCCCCCCCCACCCAAATCAAAAAACAACTTTTCTGCACTACTTTCAGATCTTCCTGTCTAATCTTCTTTGTTCTGTTTTCATGGTCTTGTCTTCCTTTCCTCGCAGGTTTCTTCTTTCCTTCATCTGTACTGTTGTTGTTTTTTTTCATGCTTTGGCTATCTTGCTCTCTTCTGTAAGGGGCCCATTTTGATCTTTTGGCACCATAATTTCAATCCACGAGGTTCCTTTTAATTGCTACTTTGTACTAAGTCCCAGCAGCACTACTGACTCTGCCTTTCAGCAACACTTTGCTAACCTAATTTAGTCCAGACATATAGTGGAACCCACTCATAGTCAACTCAGATGTAGTGAAACTCCACGTATGTTTTAGTTCACTGAAAATTGCAATTCTGCTAATAGTACATTTCTGCTCACTGCTGTTTAGTGAAAAAAGGTGACTTCACCACAGACCTGATCCAAAGTCCACTGAAGTCAATGCAGGTCACTGATCCTATGCCCATCAAAGTAATTTCAAAGATTCCCATTGACTTCAGTGGACTTTGGATCAGACCCTATAAAAGTGTTCCACTATATTCATATCACTCCATCATTACGTTGGAGGTTCCTCACAAATCCATACCACATGGGATCCTATTTCAGCAGAAACAACGAGGAGTCCTTGTGGCACCTTAGAGACGAACAAATTTATTTGGGCATAAGCTTTCGTGGGCTAAAACCCACGTTTTACCCAACGAAAACTTACACCCAAATAAATCTGTTCATCTCTAAGGTGCCACCAGGACTCCTTGTTGTTTTTGCTGATACAGACTAACACGGCTGCCCCTCTGAAACCTGTTTCAGCAGAGACTCCCTTTAGGGTATAGATGAAGATTTGGTTTAAGATGTGTTAGGAGGTTTAGGAGGTTTTCTGAGTTCTGCTTATAGATTTGATCAGATTTTAATTTTTATGCCATTTTCTGAAGCAATGAGTGTATTGACCTGCACCTGACTCACAGATGTGACTTTAAAAATATTCTTAGAAGAAATCAGTCTGTGAATGATCACTGGCTAGAACTTTTGAAATTGCTTTTCAAAGTAATAAATCTGTCACAAGATTAAATGAGGCATTTGTTATTTTTCTGAATCAGGGTTTTCTAGAAAACTAAGTGAAAGACAGAGGTTTTGCCAAAGATGTCTTTGCCTTTGTAAAGATAGTTATTGTATTCAGCACTCTCCTTTTATTAAAATGAGGCATTTACCAGTGTTCTGCTAGGGAAATATATTAAAAGGTTTCCTTTGTGCTTGAAAAGCCCAGAGTTTAAATCTTGGGGTGGGCGGGGGGAATAATAATCAGTATTATGCAAAGAGATTTGGCTGCACAACTCCCATTGCAGCTAAATCTTTGCATGCTGCTTTGAAAATTTATCTTGTTCTCTTTGCCAATGCGTACAGAATTGACAGTGTGTGTGTGTGTGTGTGTGTGCGTGGGGAGGGGGAGATGTGGAGGGTGGGTGGGCTGTAAAATGAGTTTTTTTGCAAGAATAAACCTATTGATTGCAGGAATTAAATGGTCCGATGTAGCTGAAGGCTGGTTCAGGGTTATGATCTTATTCTGAATTCTTAATAGAGCAAGAGGGTCACATGCATACTTGCATACACCCTCTTCTCATCAAAATTAAGTCTAAGTTTATTAACCTGTAAAACTACTTCTAAGAGACTAATGTACTGACAAGAACTTTGCAAATGCAACATTAAGTCTGAAGCTGCAAATCTATGAAAGCTAGAGAATTTAGAGTTAAGGTTGTCATGACAGCTTCAACTTCCCCCCCCCCCCCCTTCCCTTGCATGTACACATCATGAGAAAGGGCAGAATTAAAGGGTCGAGTTAAGGTTGCCATAGGAACCTTAGCTGTGAAATCTGTGGCTTTTTGTGGGTTTAAATTTCAACCAACCATAAAGTTGTGTTAATGTAGTTCTTTTCCCAGAATTATTAGTATTGTAACGTTTCTGCTACATGATCGCATGGTACATAATCACATTTCATTTTGTGATCATATGGACAAATTAAATATATAAACAAGAAAGTTCAACGACACCCCACAAATCCCAGCATTCTTGTTGCTATCAGGAATACATAAAACTGAAATTAAAACCTTAGGTAAACCTAATACAGCAGGTATAGGAGCCTAAATAAAATGATAGAGCTTCATACTTAATAAGCCATGCATAGATATACCATCTGTGATAATGCAGAAAATGGACTATTGATACCATTACTCTAGATATAAAGGGCTTGATTTTGATTTCACACCAGTTTTATACTGAGTTAACTCCACTGAGCTAAATGGAGCCACTCCTGATTTACACATGTGTGTAAGAACATATTCAGGCCCAAGTACTATGTAACACATTTAACATTTATTTTTTTGAACAGCAAACATACATTAAATACAATAAGCCTGATTTTCTTCTCATTTACACTGGAGTAAATTAGTAGTAGCTCTGGTGTAATCAATTAATTTAAGAACAGTCATCCTAGATCAGGCTAGAAGTCCATCAAATCCTGTGACTGAGTGGCCAGTGCCAGATACAGAGCAATAGGCAAGAAACCTACAGCGGACAACTATGGAATAATCTGCCCGTAAGGCTTTCTTCATAATCCTTGTGTTTCAGGGCATATGACAACTAGCAGTTTATTCCATCACTGCTACAAACCTGATATAAGAACTTTGCAATGATTGTATGTATATGATCTATTAACCATTTTAACTCTCTATTTCTTTTCTCTTCGCTAAAATCTAAAGGTTTGTTTTTATTAAAAGATTGGCAACAGTGTTATTGGGTAAGATCTAAGTTCTATATTGACCTGGCTATGTAGCTGGTCTCTTGAGATCAGAAGAACCTTTTGTTTGATGAAACTGGTTTTCAGTAACCACTCATTATAAAGTCTAGTGTCTGGGTGGTGAAATGAGTGCTGGAATGCCTAAGGAGACTACATTTTTGACTTCTTGTTAACCAGTGTGGTAAGACAGAAGTTTACTTTTCTTACTGGCTTGGTATATCTAATGGTAGAATAACCAACTGGGGTATGTCTGCCCTATTTCTCAGCAGTTCATCCTGAATCTGGCATCCTCAGCTGTGACCCACTGATGCACGGTGACAGTCTTAAGGGCTGCTATCTGGTAACTTGCTGAAATTTCCACTGGCTCCCAGGGAATGCTGAGACCACTGATTAAGTGTCACTAAGGGCTGGTCCACACTAGGGGCGGGGATCGAAATAAGATACGCGACTTCAGCTACGAGAATAGCGTAGCTGAAGTCGAAGTATCCTATTTCGAATTACCCGCGCTTACCTCGCGTCCTCGCAGCGCGGGATCGACGTCCGCGGCTCCCCCGTCGACTCCGCTAACTCCGCTCGTCCTGCTGGAGTTACGGAGTCAATGGGAGCGCGTTCGGGGATCGATGTATCGCGTCCAGACGAGACGCAATACATCGATCCCCGCTATATCGATTTCTACCCACCGATCCGGGCGGGTAGTGTAGACGTAGCCTAAGACAAGATTAAAATGAATTACAGAGACGTAAGCACTTCCTACTCCTGGAAGTTCTGATGGTATTTTTGAAGGTGACTGGGTTAAAGCTGTAGGTGAGAGAATGAAATGTAAATCTGGTTTTCTTCTGGCAGCACAATAAGGTTGTGCCTTTAAATGTATTGCACATTTATGGTCTGATTGTACCTTTAAGGCACAGTCTCATCATATGGAGGGGTACAGAAGCAGCAGCACCACCCTAGCAGATTCAGCCTCTTTGTAGAAACATGACCAGAGCCTTGTGGAGTCTTTGAAAAGGTGCAACATACCTTTCCTGGTGCAAACTGAGGGTAAGGTCATGTTCACTTCCTCTCGTGCCCTCTTTAGGGAGGATGGTGCTGCTTTTTTAGCACCTTGAATGCAAGAAATGGGATTGTCTGGCTCTGAGCACACACCCAGCCTTGCATATCTGGCTCTTAGCACAAAAGAAGCTGAACTGAAAATGTGTGGAGTTCAAGTTGTTGATGGCTGTGACACTTTGTACCTCAAAGCAGCACCCTGAAACCCCCATATTCACCATGGTGATGTGATTATGATATGTTTTGTCCAAAGTATGTCTTGTGAGGTATTATTTCAAAAGTCTTGATCTGTTGAACATTATTAATATCCTGTTGGATTGTATGTGCTTTCATTTTATGTGAGGTTATGAAGTGTTGCTGTATATGTTACTGAAATGTGTTGTGAGGTTGGGAACACCCACAGCTAGCCTTTCAGGTACAACAATGGAGTAGCCTGATAGAATTAATGGCTCATCAACACCCATCAAGAAGAGAATCTACTATCCTAGAGATTTCTTGGAGGAGGCACGTATGCTATGGGGGTGGCCTAACCCACCTCACAGCAAAGATATTTCCAGCAAGCTGGACAAAAGTATAAAAGAGGGTAAGTGACATCATCACTTGGCCTTTCCCTCCTCCCCCAACTCAACACCTAGAGGAACATCTGAAGGACAAAGACTTTGAACTGGGGGAGAGGAGTCCCAGTCCGGGAAAGAGTCCCAGTCTGTGTATTGAGGAAGGATCTGTGAACTGTTTGTACCATCTGTCAAGGTGAGACACTGCTTGATTCAAATCCTGTTTAGTTTGTAGAACTCAGACTGTGAATTTATTTTTATTTCTTAAGTAACCAACTTTGATTTCTATGCTGCTTACTTATAATCACTTAAAATCTATCTTTCTGTACTTCCTGTTTTATATTTTACCTAAAACAGTGTGTTTTGGTTGAAGTGCTTGGGAAATCTCTGCTCAGTTTACAAAGGCTAGTGTCTGTCCTCTCCACATGGAGGGAGGGGCAGACTGAGTACTAAATTTACACTGGCCAGGCTTCTGATCAGTGCAAGATGGTACAGTTCTGGGGTGCAAGGCTGTGGAGCTGGGGAGAATTGGCTGGAGCCTCCCTATTGATGGTTCATGAGTGTCTGAGAGATGATTCATGTAACTCAGTTGGGTGTATCCCTGCCTATGGATGGCTAAGTGCAGTACCTGCCAGAGGTTTGTGGCTTGACACAGCATCACAGTGTGAGGGGGATACCCTAGGTTGGTGGGACAGAGAGCTCATCAGTCCCACAGTCCAGGTTGCATCCAGGGGACCCCATCACAATGGGTTTGATGCCAGCTCTGTGAACATCTCAGGAACAACTGAATAGCCAAAAGGAGGTGTAAGCTGGCAGGCAGACTCACCAGCTATGGAAGGATGAAGAAGTCCCAATTACAGGTCACTTCCTATCCCTTTCTTCAGGGCTGGTTTTATTTCTGAAAACAAAAACTCCATACCAGAACATAGCATCTCAGACCAGCTTCAGCCAGCAGGGAGGAGAGGACATCCTTTTCCTTTTATAACTCTGCCAGAGCAGCCATCTGATGGGCAGGAGTCCAGTAACCACTTATGTGCTGGCGTGCCAGAATACCTTGCGATAGATATGACTGCAAGCCTTTTGCCTGTGTCACTGCCATTGAAATCAAAGGGCATCGAATGAGCTGAGGGCTTTCATGATTGGGCTGGTACTCAAATATTTCTCACTTGTTGCCCTGCACTGTGTGATTCTATTACAGCATGGAGTCGGGGGCTGTGGTTGAGTAGTCTCCATTATATCAGTGTGTTTTCTGATATAGGTCCCAGTTCAGCCAGGTACTTAAATCTGTGAGTAGTCCTATTGAATTGGGACATGTTCTACATTAGGTGTGTGCTTAAATATCTGCCAGAATTGGGGCCTTGAGTTACTGTGTTTACCCGGTAATAACTTAAAATATAAAAGTTGTTTGCTAACTGCTATCTGTTTACATGGTGACTAGTCAAGTTCTGTTTATTGTAGTAAAGGGAAGTGTATGGATTACAATTTGCAATATTGGTTTCTAGTGATTAGTTCACTAGATACAGCTCCCCAGTAGTTTCATTTATTTCTCAGCAGCATGAGTCTTGAGGAAAACATTGCAAAATATTCATAAGGTGAACAGTCTGTAGGTCGTGGCTGCACATTGAAAAGTGGTTTACTCAGCAATAAAATCTTCACTAAGGTTTAATTACCATAAACACATGGTGACGGAAGTACTTCAGAGTTCTGCACCACCCAAACAAAGACTTTACATTAATTCACATTTACAATTCCCATGAGGTTACCCAAAACTCTTCAGGAGCTTCTGATAATTGAACAAGAAGCAAAAATAAAATTAATGAACGGCAAAGGTAAATAATACAAAAATAGCACCTCCTTACTCAGAGCTGTTCCTTGTGTGCATTGTGAGTCAAATCTACATAAAATAGGCATAGAAATACATTTGTATTGCTTATTCTTATTGACCCATGAGAGCTGACTGTGAGCTGTGTTCTGTTCCTTCTTGTGCATAAGCAACAGAATCATATAGTAAGTTCCAATGTGTTCCAGTTGCACAAACTCACTGAAGACAATAGGTGACCTCTTTGTCACCTGAAGAAATAACTTGATGACCATGGGTTCAAGAAGATGCAAGAGGCCTTAATTTGGTTAGCAGAATGTTTTTCACTGGGGATGGAGCTCGACTCCCAGAGCCCTGGTTGAGCTTTCAGGCTTGTAACTTCATGTGAAAACTAGTGAGAGGTGTAAAATATGGAGCTCCACAAGGCTTTTTTAAAAAATAGTCACTTTTGATCAGCTGGGAGGAATAATTTAATTAGAAAAATGTGAATGATAATTAATAATAATGTAAGAACAACTTAATACATGCCCCCAAAGCCACAACTGCACAATTGAGGTTTAGCGAGGAAGAGAAGGCATCTATAATATATAACAAATAGAAGAAAGGGGAAGGTAGAAATTAACATAAATCAGAAGCTAGAAATTGTAGAAAATTGATAAAGGGAGCAAAAAGACACAAGGAGAAATCTATGGCCAGCAGAGCATAGGACAATAAGAAGGTTTTAAAATATATTAGGAAAAAAATAATTCTGACAATGGTACTGGTCCATTACTAGATGGACATGGTATTATTATCAGTAATACTACAGAAAAGGCAGAAGTGTTCAATAAATATTTGTTCTGTATGGGAGGGAGGGAGTCTCATTTTATGGTGGTGATAACTTTCTTTCCCTTCCACTAGTGTCTCTGGAGGATGTTAAACAGAAGCAACTAAAGTTAGACATTTTTAAATCAGGAGGTCCAGTTAACTTGCATGCAAGAGTTTTAAAAGAAATGGCTGATGAGCTGTCTGGACCATTAATGTTGATTTTTTTTTCTATAGGTCTTGCAGCAGTAGAGAAGTTTCTGAAGACTGGAAGATAAATTGGCTGAAACTATAGTAAAGAACAGAATGATCAGACACATAGATGAACACAATATGTTGGGGGAAGAGTCAACATGGATTTTGTAAAGGAAAATTTTGCCTCACTAATCCATTAGAATTCTTTGAAGATGACAACAAACATATGGACAAGGGTGATCCAGTTGATATAGCGTACTTGGACTTTGAGGGAGCCTCTGACAAAGTCCCTTGCCAAAGACTCTTAAGCAAAGTAAGCAATCATGGGATAAGAGGGAAGGTCCTTTCATGGATCAATAACTGGTTAAAAGATAGGAAACAAAGGGTAAGAATAAATAGTCAGTTTTCAGCATGGAGAGAGGTAAATAGTGGGATCCTCCAAGGATCTGTACTGGGACCAATGCTGTTCAACATATTCATAAATGATCTGGTAAAAAGGGTAAACAGTGAGGTTGCAAAACTTGCAGATGATACAAAATTACTCAAGATAGCTAAGTCCAAAGCTGACTATGAAGAGTTCCAAAGGGATCTCACAAAACTGGGTGACTGGGCAACAAAATGGCAGATGAAATTCAGTGTTTGAAAATGCAAAGTAATGCACATTGGAAAACATAATCCTAACTATACGTACAAACTGATAGAGTCTAAATTAGCTGTTACCACTCAAGAAAGATCTTGGAGTCATCATGGAAAAAGTGATCTGGGAAACTACAGGCCCGTTAGTTTAACTTCAATTGTATGCAAGGACGTGGAACAAATTTTGAAAGAGAAAGTAGTTAAGGACGTAGAGGTGAACAGTAATTAGGATAAAATACAACATGATTTTACAAAAGGTAGAGCATTCCAAACCAATCTGATCTTTCTTTGAGAAGATAACTGATTTTTTTTAGATAAAGGAAAAATAGAGTGGATCTAATGTATCTGGATGTCAATAAGGCATTTGATACAGTTCCACATGGGAAATTATTCGTTAAATTGGAGAAGATGGGGATTAATATGAGACTTGAAAGGTGGGTAAGAAACTGGTTAAAGGGGAGCCTATAATGTGTCAAGCTGAAAAGTGAACTGTCAGGCTGGAGAGAGGTTACTAATCAAGTTCCTCGCGGATTAGTCTTGGGACCAATCTTAATTAATGTTTTCATTAATGACCTTGGCAGATGATACAAAGTTTGGAGGCATTGCCGATACAGAAGAGGATTGGAGTATCATACAAGAAAATCTGGATGACCTTGAAAACCAGAGTAATAGAAATGGCATAAAATCTAACAGTGCAAAGTCATGCATTTAGGAATAACATGAATTTTTGCTATAAGCTGGTGACATATCCGTTGGAAGGAACAGAGGAGGAGCGAGACCTGGGTGCAGTGGTCGATCACAGGAGGATTATGAGCCGCCAATGTGATATGGCCATGAAAAAGACTAATGCAATTCTAAAATACTCCAAACGAGGTATTTCCAGTAGAGAGAGGGAATTGTTATTACCATTATTCAAAGCACTGGTGAGACCTCATCTGGAATACTGTGTGAAATTCTGGTTTCCCAAATGTGAGAAAGATACATTCAAAGTGGAACAGGTACAGAGAAGGGTTACTAGGATGATCAGAGGAATGGAGATCCTCAGTGGGGGTGCTGGGGTGGACTTGTGGGGGCTATAGCCACCCCAAAATTAGCCTTACCCCCTCTCAGCACAAAGGTCAAATGTTATGCAGAAGTAAAGGTGGCATGGTATGGTATTGCCACCCTTACTTCTGCACTGGGCACCTGGCCAGCAGCCGCCACTCTCTGGCCACCCAGCTCTGAATGTTGACAATGGCCAGGGCTGCCTGTAGTGGCACCCTGGGTGAATGGGGGCGGAGGGCAGATCCCCGTACAGTGACCCCTCCCGCCACACCTGGGGAGTGATGAGGGCAGGAAGCGGGTGGGTGGGTGTGGGGTGTGTGGCCCTTCCTGGGTGGAAGTGGGTCTGACCTGACCCTGAGAGTAGCCCATGCAGGGGAAGAGGAAATCCTGTCCCTTCTTAGCCCGGCTGGGACTAGTGTCTGGAGGTCGATGCATGAGAGGAGCCCCTGGCTGGGGTGCCTCCAGTCCTGCTCCTCCCTGGACCCGGGCGTAGCGCTCGGGGGGCCAAAGGGACTTTGGGCTGGCTGTGTGTGTGTGGGGAGAGGTCTATGTATAGCACAGCCCCCCCCAATTTTCTGTCTAGCCCACCTCAGGCTCCTCCACCAGGAAGAGGCTGGCACCGCCCCTGGAGATACTACATCACGAGAAGATTTATATTATTTATTTGGTGTATGCCATCCGGTCAAGCCAAGCCACAGCATTCTTATCAACAGTGTTCCACAAAGATCTCCAGGAAGTGGAGTCATTTTGCAGTCCTCAATGTGTGTAATGGTTTGTGGCTGCCCACATTGACATAGTGGACTGTCTCTAAAACACCACCGAAATTCTGCTGCAGCACATGGTATGAAACCAGTTGAGAAGGCTCCATTGCCTTCACAGTAAATCAAATCTGGGTTGATGTTGAGTGGGGTCCGAGACAAGATAATTATTTGTCCCTCACCTGGTAAATGTATCCACAATGGACACCGTGAGGGCAGATGACCACGTGTATTAAACAAGTCTTTAGTTAACAGTAGATGTGGCATATCATGCAATTTCATCATGAGCTTTGCTGCACTTTTCTCTCTGAGAACACCGGGTGGAGCAATATTGCAGAGGACTGGTAATCATGGTAGAGAAGTAGATTTAAGTGTTCCTGAAATAATACACATGGTGAAATCAAGTTGTACATCAATCATCCTTGTTTGAGATGAGCTAGCTCATAGTGGAGCGCAGTACTCTGATGCTGAGTAACAGAGTGCCAAGGCTCAAGTGTGTAACCTTTGGGCATTGGAGCCCCATGTCTTTCTGGCCAGTTTTCCGAGCAAGTTGTTGCATATTTTGACATTAGTCATTGTCTTTGTAAGATGGTCACAATTTGTAAGAGTTCTGTCCATCGTGATGCTAGATAGACTGGGTGTGATTCATGCTTTATTCGCTGACCATTGTGAACTATAGTCAGCTCTCTGCCCACTTGTGCATGATGTAAGTGGAAGACACTTGACACAGTCTCACTTCTATTTGGTATCAAGCACCAGCGATGACAATAATCGGCCAAAGCACCATATATGCATTCAAAACACGCTGAAGTCTGTCAAAGAGTGGGACTGAGTGCCGAGGCATATGTTGTCTGCATAAACAAACTTCCAAGACATGGTAGGTCATTTGAATGTAAGTTGAATAATATTGGAGATCCTTGCAGGAGGCTGTTCTTCTGGTGCCTCCAAGCACTTGTTCTATCACCAATATGCACACAGAAATAGTGATTTCTCTCTCTCTCAAAAAAAAGAGCCATTGCACATATTAACCAACTTGGCATAGTTGTAGACTGGGGTGGGCAAACTATGGCCTGTCAGACCTTCTAATCTGGCCCTTGAGCTCCCACCAGGGAGCGGGGTCGGGGGCTTGCCCCGCTCTGGCGCTCCAGCTGGGGAGCGGGATTGGGGGGGTTGCCCCGCTCCATGTGTGCCAGGCTCTGTTTGGCTCCCAGAAGCAGTGGCATGTCTCCCCTCCGGATCCTACACATAGGGGCAGTCAGGGGGATCTGCATGCTGCCCCTGCACCAAACGCCGGGTCTGCAGCTCCCATTGGGCGGGAACCAGGGCCAATGGGAGCTGCAGGGGCAGCGCCTGTGGATGGGGCAGCGCACAGAGCCGCCTGGCTGGTGCCACGCCTCCGCGTATGAACCGGAGGCAGGACATGCCGTTACTTCCGGGAGCTGCTTGAGGTAATTGCCGCCTGGAGCCTGTGCCCCAACCCCCTGCCCCAGCCCTGATTCCCCCTCCCGCCATCCGAACCCTTTGGTCCCAGCCCGGAGCACCCTCCTGCACCCCAAACCCCTCATTCCCAGCCCCACCCCAGAGCCCGCAGCCCCAGCCGAAGCCCTCAACCCCACTTGCACTCCAACCCCCTGCCCCAGCCTGGAGCTCCCTCCTGCACTCCAAACCCCTTAGCCCCAGCCCAGAGCCTCCTCCCCCCTGCTCTAGCCCCCTCCCCCAGCCCAGAGCCCTCTCCTGCACCCTGAACCCCTCATTTCTGGCCCCACCCCTAGCCCAGAGCCTGTACCCCCTCCCACACCCCAACCCCCTGCCTCAGCCCGGAGCCCTCTCCCATACTCTGAACCCCTCTGCTCCACCCCTAGCCTGCAGCCCCCTCCTGCACCCAAACTCCTCATCTCTGGCCCCACCCCAGAGCCCGCAGCTCCAGACAGAGCTCTCACCCCCTCTCGCATTCCAATCCCTGCCCCATCCTGGAGCCCCCTCCCCAGAGCCGATAACCCCTCCCACACCCCAACCCTCTGCCCCAGCACACAGCCCCCTCCTGCACCCCAAACCCCTCATCTCTGGCCCCACCCCAGAGCCCTCACCCCCTCCCACACACCAACCCCCAATTTCATGAGCATTCATGGCCCACCATACAATTTCCATACCCAGATGTGGCCCTCAGGCCAAAAAGTTTGCTCACCCCTGTTCTAGACAATTTCACCAAAAGGCCCATGTGCCAAACCATATCATATGCCATGGTCAGGTCAAGAAAAACTGAACCAGTCTTCAGTTTATGTTGGAATCCATTTTTGATGAAAGTTGTAAGTGCTGGCACTTGATCACATGCACTACGACCACGGTGAAAATCAGCTTGCTCTGCTGCCAGCATACCTTCCACAGATGGTGAAATTCTCTGCTCAAGCACCTTAAAGCAGACCCTCAGAAGTGAAATTGGTCTGTAGCTCAAAGACAAATGTGGATCTTTCCCAGGTTTCAGCAAGGCAATGACCTTCGCTTGGTGCCAGATTCTGGGCAGTCTGGATTCCTGCAGAACTCTGTTGAAAAACTGAACAAGCCATTCCTGAGCGTGAGGACCCAGATGTTTCATGAATTCAGGTGCAATTCTGTCCTATCCGGGAGCTGCACCTGGTTTTAAATCATTCAGCAGTTTATCCAGTTCCAAACGAGTGAATGGCTTCATCTGACTATCGGTGGGATTACTCCTTAGGAAACGCCACCACCCATCATATACCTGTCATTTGACAACTTTGTCAACAGGAGTTTTGTTGACCTTCAACAGATGACTGGCAATCTGATTTGGAGTAACTGCCGGCCTGATTTGTGTACCTGGACATTGAGCCGCACCTAGTCCACAAATTAAGCTCCAGCTTTTCTGGCTTGACCACATAAAGTGAAGCGCAACTGTCGCTTCCTCCCACTGAGCCCAGCAAGCGGCATCCAATGATTCTATAAGATGGTCCGCAATCTCCGGATCAGCTGACTGCTCATACTGCCTCAGCAAGTCTGCACAATCCTCATTCAAACATGCTCGGAAGCCGCATGGAATTGTTGCACCTGCAGCTTTAAAAATGGCACCACAGAAATGACGGTTTGCATCTTCCACGGAGATGATGTTTAATGGGATGGTTACGGAGGTGTCTTAAGAAGCTTGGCTTGTTTAGTTTAACGAAACCAAGGCTGAGGGGAGATATGATTGCTGTCTATAAATACATCAGAGGGATAAACACCAGGGAGGGAGAGGAGTTATTTAAATTAGGGGCCAATGTTGGCACTAGGATATAAACAAATGGATATAAACTGGCCATCTACATGTTTAGGCTTGAAATTAGGTGAAGGTTTCTAACCATCAGAGGAGTGAAGTTCTGGAACAGCCTTCCAAGGGGAGCAGTGGGGACAAAAAACCTAACTGGTTTCAAGACTGAGCTTGATGAGTTTAAGGAGGAGATGGTATGCTTGCCTGCAAGTTTAGGGAGGAGATGGGATGATTGCATGGCCCACCTGCGACAACGAGTAGTAAATATTTTCAACAGCCAGAGATATGACAGGGGTCTGAATTACTACAGTGAATTCTTTCCTGGGTTTCTGGCTGGTGGGTCTCGCCACCAGGGTCTAACTGATCACTATATTTAGTGTCAGAAAGGAATTTTCACCCAGGTCAAATAGGCAGAGACTCTGAGTGTTTTTTGCCTTCCTCTGCAGCATGGGGCATTGGTTATTTGCTGGAATGAACTAGAGTAAGTGGTTCTCAAACTTTTGTAGTGGTGACCCCTTTCACAGAGCAAGCCTCTGAGTGCGACCCCTCCCCCCCCTTTATACATTAAAAACACTTTCGTATGTATTTAACACCATTATAAATGCTGGAGGCAAAGCGGGGTTTGGGTGGAGGCTGACAGCTTGTGACCCCCCATGTAATAACCTCACGACCCCCTGAGGGGTCCTGACCCCCAGTTTGAGAACCCTGAACTAGAGTAAATGGTAGATTCTCTGTACCTGGAAGTCTCTAAATCATGATTTGAGGACTTCAGTAATTCAGCGAGTGGTTATGGGTCTATTGCAGGAGTGGTTGGGAGCAGTTCTGTGGCCTGTGATGTGCAGGAGGTCAGACTGGATGATCATAATGGTCTCTTTTGGTCTTACAGTCTGAGAATCTGCTCAATGTGCAGCAGCAGTAAAAAAAGTTAACAATGTTAGGAGCCATTAGGAAAGGGATAGATAATAAGATAGAAAAAAACATAATGCCACTATATAAATCCATGGTACATTGACACCTGGAATACTGTGCAGTTCGGGTTGCCTGTAGCGGGGCAGTTACCCTGCTCCTAGGGAAAAAGGGTAGGCTGATTGGAAAGGCAGCCACAGCTGGCCCTGATATAAGGGCTAAGGGAGGAGCTGAGAGAATCTCACTCCAGCCTTGGGGTGGGAAGGGCCTAGCTGCCTGGGTTCACAGGGTACCTGAAGCAGCGCAGTGCTGGGGAAGGGCAGGCAGAGCTGGGAAGCTCGGGCCAGGCGAGTCCCCAGGCTGAGGCCTGGCTAAAGGCCAGGGGAGGTACTGGGGCTGCAGGGAAAGGCAGCAGGTCCAACCCCCTTGCCAATGATTAGTGGCCATTACAGACTGCAGTTTGCCCCAGAGAATGGGGGCTAGAGGATGACTGGCAGTAGCCACTGAGGCAAGGTGGGCATAGGGGGAGGGGGCCTCCCCTGGGAAGGGAGACCCAGAGTGTGTGGGCGCTGCTGTGGGCAGTACCCCAGGGTGAGAGGGCACCGGGGTCCGAGAGGGACACGGGGCCTGCGGCAGGTGAGACACTGGCCAGCAGGGGGTGCTCCGAGGCTGAGGAGCTAATTCCTGAGACTGACCAGCAGGAGGCGTTGTGCCAGTGAGTGCTCGACTTACTACATTGCCCCATCTCAAAAAAGGTATATTAGAATTGGAAAAAGTACAGAGAAAGGCAACAAAAATGATTAAGGGTATGGCCTAGCCAACAGATTTTGCCCTTTAGTGCTAATATGACTGTGCAGTGCCCATGCTGACACCTACTGAAACAAAGGTCTTATCTTACAGACTATAAGTATTGTTTGCCTAGTAACAAGTTATGAGCGACTAAGGAAGCTTGTCTATAGTAGCTAAGATATTTAATAACCACTGACAGAATCACAGGATATATGGTTTTATTTTGACATCTAAAGGATTGTTTTCAATTATTTCTTCTTGGACAGTTATGCTTATTCAGTCCCCATAATGTGTTGTCTCAGGCATATCCGGACATAAAACACTTTAATAGCGTACAGTAAGCTTTTTCTTCCACACACAAAGTATTTTTGGACTTATAATTACATCTCATTAAACACTAGTACCATAATTTAGCAGTCTCAGTCACAATATTTGGTCTGCATTTGTACGAAATTAAAAACAGAGATATGTACATGCTTTATCTCTGAAGCTTTAATTTATTTGTTGCCTATATCAAAGTGCCAATGTGGGGCTTTTTAAAAGACAAGAATTAAACGTGTAAAACATCATGACCAACCCATAGTGCAAAAGACAGCATTATAGAATTGCTTTGACTATTGTGTTAAATTAGCAAACTTCACAATGTAGCTTTGCTAATAGTTGAGCCAGTCTCACTACAGTTTATTATTCTGGTTACAGGAGAAAATTGTTTCAAAGTAGCACGAGAGGGGAAGGATGGCCGGGTGCTTACCCATAACTTGGGAGACCGGGGTTCAGTTCCCTAGATGAGTCTGGGCAAGTCATGGAAGGAAAGTGTAGTGAAGAGTAGCTAGGGCTCTTTAAGTTCACACCCTAGCTTATTCTGCATGGAGAGTGCCAAATTGCACAAAGGCACTCTGAGTAAAATAAGCATATCCATGCAGAGAGTTATTCTGGAGTAGCCAGTTTGCATTAAGTATTCTGTAGCTAGTAGACCCACCTCTTGTAGACAAGCCCTTAGTTTCTCTGGGCCTGAGCTCCCTATCTGTAAAATGGGAGTAAGTACTTCCTATCTCACATAAGTGTTCTGAGGACACATATATCAAAAATTGTGAAGCACTCAGATTATGTGATAAGGGGGAGGGTCTATATGAACCTAAAATAGATGGTCTTAATTAAAGCAGGGAAATATGGAGTTCACATTAAAACATCACCATCCCTAGGCAATTGTGTCCAGGAACTGCAGCCGCTGTTAGAACAAGCAAAACAGAGGTGCAATGGAATAAATTAGTGATTCAAGGCCCTATTAATCATTCCGTACTCAGGCAAAACTTCCCTTCAATCCAGTGCTCCCTGTGCTGAATAGGGACCTAAACTGGAGACATGGACCCCAATTTTCAGCCCCTGGGATGGGATTTTCAAGAGCACCTTGTGCTCTTAAATTACCTAGGCACATCTGAACATCCCAACCTGGGAGCCTGAAGTCAGCCCCTTAAATCCAAATTTAGGCACCTAAATAAGAACGGCCTAATTTTCAAAGGTTCTGAGCATCTGCAGCTCCTTTGACTCATTAGGATTGGTGGGGGCTCAGCAGTGTTGTCAGATGCTACCGGTGTGGTGCTCTGCTTTCTCCTGTTGATATCACTTGGCTGCGTGCGTGTGTTCCCTCTGTGTGCTGACCCAGCTCTGCACAGATAGCTGACCCAGCAGACCCAAAGAGAACCCCCAATAACCACAGAGTCCAGTAAGATGCAAAGCCACGTCGATTAGGTTTATTGCGACCTCGGACACAATTGCAGTTCCCTGTAGGTTTCTTAGCCTAACTCAGGGCATACTACGAGAAAGTGCCTCTTGGCAATGGACCCAGCTCAGTCAGTGGCGGGACTTTCCACTGCCCCCTCGGCCGGACAAAGACACCGCCCCAGGGATACATTCTTATACACAGGTACAAACAAGTTACACATCACTCCTGACGTATTGAGGTGCAACCCTTCTACGTAGCAAGGTACAACCCCTCTACGTAGTAAGGTGCCGCCTCTCACCTTGTACAGATTAGTTCGATCAAAACAACTCTATCCATCATTTTACCCTTTTGCCCCTGTCATTGGGATGGGTCGGCCTGTTCCATGTTATTTGTGTGGAATGTATACATTCTGATATCTAGTGTTCCGTACCTTTTAGGTATGTATCTTCTTGCAGCATTAGCCCTTTCCTTGCCAGCTTCTGTGAGTAGGGCCTGCCTCTGGCTCACAGCTTAACTTTGCTTTATGTTAGCAAAGTCTTGACCATTACTTTAGTTCAGGCCTTAGGCCTCATACTGGGCCTTTATCAGGGTCTTCACTTACTACAAGCACCTTTGAAATTCAGGCCATTCTTAATTAGGGGCTTAAATACGGACTTAGGAGCCTATTTTTAGACCGCCATATTTGAAAATTTCAACCACAACTCTCAATTTCCTGGTTTTAAGAAAAATCCTGTTGTTTTAATGCACGATGACTAAGTGGCTCACTAGTTCTTGTAAAGTCTTTCTGGTATTCTAAATTAATCTCAGGCACAGTATATTCATAATGGTGATGGGATATGAGCTCTTTCAACCATAGGTCACTGGGGCAAATCTTGACCAGATCATTAGTAACAAGAAGTCATTAGCATCTAATGACTGGTTTCATTCCATTGCCCAGTGGACGTGTCCACCTCAGCTGGCACTAGAAGGTAATTTCAGCAGAGACCACAGCTTAAAAAAGCTTGGAGACTGAAGCAGTCTTTTGCCCTAAAGATAGTCTCTACAGAATAGGTACTTTAGTGAGTTGAGGTGCAGTTAGGCTGAATAACTCAGGAAACTAACAGGTGCAATTTTCCATGTCCAGATTCTGATTAAGTGCTTCTACTAATCTCTGTGTCAGTCTCTGTTGTGCCTGTCAATGTGAGACTTCAGACTTCACTTCTTGTTTTCACAGCCTTTTCAAGTGCAGCTCATAGATTCCAAGGCCAGAAAAGACCATTGTAATCATCTAGTCTGACCTTCTGTATAACACAAGTCATAGAACTAGCTGAAAATAATTCCTAGGGCACAGCTTTTAGAAAATCATCCAATCTTGATTTTAAAATGGTCAGGGATGGAGAATTCACCACAACCCTTGGTAAATTTTCCAATGGTTAATTACTCTCACTGTTACAAATCTATACCTTATTTCCAGTCTGAATTTGTCTAGCTTCAACTTCCAAACATAGGATCAGGTTATACCTTTCCTCTGCAAGACAGAAGGCATTATTGAATATTGTTCCATGTAAATACTTGATTACAGTCTATAAGTAACTCTTTAACCTTCTCGTTGTTAAGCTAAATAGATTGAGCTCTTTGAGTCGATCACTATAAGGTATGTTTTCTAATCCTTTAGTCATTCTCGTGGTTCTTCTCTGAACTCTTTCCAATTTAATCAACATCCTTCTTGAATTGTGGGAACCAGAATTCAACACAGTATTCCAGCAGTGGTTGCACCAGTGCAAATTCAAAGGTAAAATAACCTCTCTACTCTTATTCAAGATTCCCCTGTTTATGCCTCCCAGGATAGCATTAGCTCTTTTGGCCACAGAGTCACGTTGGGAGCACATGTTCAGCTGGTTATCTACTATAATCCCCATAAAATTTTCAGTCACTGATTCCCAGGATAGAGTCCCCCATCCTGTGAGTATGGCCTACGTTCTTTGTTCCTCGATGTATACCTTTACATTTAGCTGTATTAAAACCCAGTTTCCCAAGCAATAGAGATCACTCTGAATCAGTGACCTGTCCTCTTCATTATTTACTACTCCCCCAATTGGGGTTATCTGCAAACTTGATCAGTGATGATTTTAGGATTTCTTCATGGTAATTAATAAAAATGTTAAATGGTGCAGGGTCAAGAACAGATCCTTGAGGGACCCCACTGGAAACACACATGCTCAATGATGATTCCCTGTTTACAATTCATTTTTAGACTTATCAGTTAGCCAGCTTTTAATCCATTTAATGTGTGCCATGTTAATTTTATATCATTCAAGTTTTTTAATCAAAGTGCTGTGCAGTACCAAGTCAAACACCTTACAGAAGGCTGAGTATATTATGTCAACAGTATTAGCTTTATCAACCAAACTTGTAAACTCAAAAAAAAAAAAAAGTTAGTTTGACAGAACCTATTTTCCCTAAGCCTGTGTTGATTTGCATTAATTACTCTCCTTTAACTCTTTATTAATAAGAGTCCCATATCAGCCACTCCATTATCTTGCCTGGGATCACTATCTGGATAAGAGGCCTGGGTCATCCTGTTTACCCTTTTAAAAATTGGCACAACATTAGCTGTGTTATGACCATAAAAATGGCCATACTGGGTCAGACTAATGATCCATCTAACAAAGTATCCTGTCTTCTGCCAGTGGTGGTGGCACATGCTTCAGAGGGAATCAACTGATCCATAGCCTGAGTAACTGGGCTAAGTGCTGGGGATCTCTGAGGGAGCATGATGGGAAAATTATCCTTCCCAGACCACCTAGCCAGCCTATCTAGGCATTTGTCCTGGGCCCATCTGTTCTGCTGTGGCTGCTCCACCCTCAGGGCTGGAGTAGTTTCTATGGTCCTTGTTCTCCTGATGGTTGGAACTTGGAGGGCTTGGGTAGTGCAGGCTGGGGGAGAGCAGCAGTACAGCTAGCCCAGGCTGTGTATGTCCCCATAGCATTCAGAGAGGTCTGTACTTGGCACAGCTACCCCTTGCTACTATGGCTACACTATTTTTAGTGTGCTAGCTCAATCAGATCAAGCATGAATACGTTTACATGAGCTGGGAATCAGATCCTCCGCTCCAAGTGGAAACATACCCTTAGAGATTAAGGGTGATTAATAGCAGGCAGGTGGGGTGGTGTTCTCTTGTGAGTTCAGTGCTGCATCTGCACAATTGATTGCAGAACCAGAGCCTAGGTGAAGTAACAAGATTAAAGGGGCCCAGTGGATGGATTGCTGCATAGATTCTGTACACTTACTTTGACAGCTTCAGATGAGTTTTAATTATTTGTGGTACTTCATAACAGTATTGTGGAAATAAACAGAGTAGTAAGATATCAGTGCAAGTGTCATAAATATAAAGGGAGGGTAACAACCTTTATGTATGCAGTAACATAAAATCCCTCCTGGCCAGAGATGCAGAATCACTTTACCTGTAAGGGGTTAAGAAGCTCAAATAACCTGGTTGGCACCTGACCAAAAGGATCAATAAGGAAAGAAGATACTTTCAAATCTAGAGGCGGGGGGGAGGGGGGGAGGGGAAGAGGTTTTGTTTGTGCTCTCTTTGTTTGTTCCCTCTCTGGACAGAGAGAGAGACCAAGCAGGTAAACTATCTCCTGAAAAGATACCTGAAATGATACATCTAAAATTACAGAAATTGTAAGTAAAGGCAAGGAAATGTGTTAGATTATCTTTTGTTTTAGTTTGTGAATTTTCCCTATGCTAAGAGGGAGTTTTATTCCTGTTTTTTGTAACTTTGAAGTTGAGCCTAGAGGGGAATCCTCTGTGTTTTAAATCTTTTTATTTACCCTGTAAAGTTATCTTCCATCCTGATTTTGCAGGTGTGATTCTTTTACTTTTTTTTTTTAAATAAAATTCTTCTTTTAAGAACCTGATTGATTTTCAGTGTCCTAAAAACCCAGGGGTCTGGTCTGTGCTCACTTTGAAACCAATTGGTTAGTATATTATTCTCAAGCCTCCCCAGGAAAGGAGGTTGGGGGAATATTTTGTGGAAACGGGGACTCCAAGTAGCCCTTTTCCCTGGATTTTTGTCTAAATCACTTGGTGGTGGCAACAATACCGTCCAAGGACAAGGAAAGGATTTGTGCCTTGGGGAAGTTTTAACCTAATCTGGTAGAAATAAGCTTAGGGGGTCTTTCATGTGGGTCCCCACATCTGTACCCCAGAGTTCAGAGTGGGGAGGGAACCCTGACAGCAAGCCTCTGCCATTTAATCTGCATTGAGATGGGAGAGACTGACAGCTTTGTGAGTGGACCGTGTAGGGCAATGGTGCCCAAACTTTTCCTGTAAGACCAGTAATGGAATCTACCCATGGCCCCCCATCATTACTGCACAGCCAGAGTTTGGGGACCACTGGTGTAGGGAATAAATTTATCAATGTTTTACCGTACAGGGGGCAAAAATCTTAGCTGCATCTAATCAACGATGGGCAAAGTGGCACAAACAAGCCCCTTTTCTGTTCCTTGAACTTGGGGCCAGTTCTCTGCCAGCAGAGATGCCAATTAATGATTACCACAGTGCAGAGGTGCTCCCAGCCATCCTCTCTGTGTTGGGGATTGGTAAAGCAGTGCAGGGAGGCACACAGCTAGGGTTGCCAGGCATCCGGTTTTTGACCGGAATGCCCAGTCGCAAAGGGACCCTGGTGGCTCCGGTCGGTGGCACGGCAGGGGCCCGGGGCTAAGGCAGGCTCCCTACCTGCCCTGGGTCCGTGTGGCTCACTGAAGCAGCCGTCAGGTCCCTGCAACCCCTAAGGGCATGGGCAGACAGGGAGGCTCCATATTCTGCCCCTGCCCAAGTGCCGGCTCCGCAGCTCCCATTGGCTGGGAACCGATGGGAGATGTGGGGGCGGCACCTGCGGGTGCGAGGACAATCCGCAGAGTGAAGGGCCAAAATCCATTTGCTGTGTTTGTAAATCCCTGACCACAGGCCCTGTCAGCAACTTTTCACATAGGTCCAAAGTCCAAAGCTTGGTTTGAGCTCGTGGCCTAGCCCACCAGGAACAATATTAGCTAAGAGAAGCTGAACAAACAAGAGACAACCTTGCTTTTTACTAAGATAAGTGTGGTCAGCAAAACTCCAGATGGGGAGTGGTAATTGGTGTCCTTATCAGAAGCTACAGACATACCAAAGTATTGGAAGGGGCCGCCATATCCACTCCTTCGTGCAGGAAGAAGATAACAAATACCCTCCCCACATACCAACCTTGAGTTCATGGAGAGGCCTAAGCATGTCAGTATGAGATATGACATCCTCCCTTCCACAGATGCACCCTTCCCCCCCAGATGCCAATGTTAGCCTTTAGAAACACAATGGGACACCCTGAAAACAATTTCTATTGCCATGTACTTTTCAATGTCTTTTGCTTTAATCCCCAGGAATGTACCTGCTGGACAACCGGAAGAGCTACCTCATTCCTATGGACCCCAAATCAGAATTCAACATATATATTTTATAATCATTCGCTTTATACATTGTTCAAAGAAAAACACCTGTGTACTAACAGTATGTTGTACGTTAATATGTTAACCTGAAACCATGGGCAGAGCTATTATGTAATCTTTTAGACTATTGGCTTATTGTGCTTATCTTGTCTTGCTGCTAGACCTATCCAGGGGCTCGGGACCTCCCACCCCATCTCTTCCCTCTGCCCACAAATAACCTATATAATCTATTGTAATCAATTGCTTGGCAGTGTCTCTCAGCCTAATAAGCAAAGTGACACTCCACCAGCACTGTGCATAATAAACCCATGTGCTTGATTCTACATGGTGTCCATTTTGTTCCTTCACAGAGCCTCCCTGGCTGCCCACGTGCCTAGGGGCTGCAGGGACCTGGCAGCTGCTTCCTCGGAGCCATGGACCCTGCACCTTGAACCCCCACCCGCACCCAAACTCCCTCCCAGAGCTCACACCCTGCCCACACCCCAACCCCCTGCCCCAGCCCTGAGTTCCCTCCTGCACCCCAACCCCCTCATCCCTGGCCCCACCCCAGAGCCCACACCACCAGCTGGAGCCCTCACTCCCCTCCTGCACCCTAACCCCCTGCCCCAGCCCTGAGTCCCCTCCTGCACCCAAACTCCCTCCCAGAGCCTTCTGATTACAATATAGACATGCCTTAGTGCCACTGACTTGTAATGGGACTTGTACTCCTAACTCGTTTAGGCCCACTTGAAATTCCCACCCTAAGTAACTAATCCTCAATCCAGTCCTCTGTTGTAAGGATCAGTATTATCCCCATTCTACAAAGAGGAAACAGAGGCCAAGAGAGACTAATTCTGCATTAGTAATGGTGCCCAAATCGTAGCCCATCTCAGAATGGATGGAACAGCTTTTCCTGAGTCTCTAGACCACCTGAGCCTTAAATCCAAAAATCACTTTCTGTGCCACAGGTTCTGGAATGGAACAGCCTCCCCAGGCTTCTGGCTTAGCCCTGGTCTACACTACGAGTTTAGGTCGAATTTAGCAGCATTACATCGATTTAACCCTGCACCCGTCTACACGACAAAGCCATTTTTTTGACTTAAAGGGCTCTTAAAATCAATTTCTGTACTCCTCCCCTGACGAAGGGATTAGCGCTGAAATCGACATCGCCAGGTCGAATTTGGGGTAGTGTGGATGCAATTCGACGGTATTGGCCTCCAGCAGCTATCCCAGAGTGCTCCATTGTGACCGCTCTGGACAGCACTTTGAGCTCAGATGCACTAGCCAGGTACACAGGAAAAGCCCCGGGAACTTTTGAATTTCATTTCGTGTTTGGCCAGCGTGGCGAACTCAGCAGCACAGGTGACCATGCAGTCCCCCCAGAATGTGTCTACGGTCCCCCTATCATCTCCGTCCCTGAGGTTATCGCAGATTAGAAGGCGAAAAAAACGCACTTGCGATGACATGTTTTCCGAGCTCATGCAGTTCTCCCTCACTGATAGGGCACAGAGTGATGCATGGAGGCATTCAGTGGCAGAGGCCAGGAAAGAATTGTTGTGTTTGCTTAACGTCAAAAGTATCGTGCCTCGCGAGCGATCCTGCCCGAGCCAGGTCGCTGTGTCAGCCTTGGGCGGGGGCATGACCGCTTTGTGAGCAGGAAGGCCATGGATATAGACATTGCCTTAGGTAGCTTCTGTAGCTAGAGAAAACATTCCTGTGCATTCGGCAAAGTCTGTGGCAAAAAAAGAGAAGTCCCGTAGTGTAGTGGTGATCACGTTCACCTAACATATGAAAGCCCCGTAGTGTAGTGGTGATCACATTCACCTAACACACGAAACATCCCCGGTTTGAAACTGGGTGGAAACAGGTCACTGTTCCTTTTTCTGACTCCCCTCCTGCATTTTTAGTCTTAGAACAGATCGCGCTATGAAATTTTACTTTGAATTATATCAATTATGAGTTAAATAATATGGACGCTCTCGCTCAGTTATAGTCCCGGGTTCCTTACCCTTTCAGCTGCTCTGATAAATTAACATTTTTATTAGGGGTGGGGGAAAATTTTCATGAAGCCTTTTATAGCGACTAATGCTATCTAGGACACTGAAATAATCTTAACGTGGCCCATAGAGTGCAATCCTTCGTTCTGGATTTGTCATTCCACAGGCTGAACTGCTCCTTACTACTCTCCAGGCTTCATGAGCCATGGGAGCAAGGGGCCGGCTGGGGAAGGTGCGACCGCGCGGTGCTGCCGGCTGGGAGAGCAGCCTGAGGCAGAAGCCTCCAGCTTGCATGATATTCCAGGCAGGACTGAATCTCCATGAGATGAAACTTAAAGAAGAGAATGACCTGGAGTCACTCCCATTCGGTGCTCTAAGAGGAGGATAGCCATGGTTGTCCAGGCACCCCTGATCGACCTCACCGAGGTCTGCCGGCTGAGCGGAACCCCGGCTGGCAGGAGCCGGTGGACGGAGCCCCAGACCGGCAGTGGGCCGACCCGCTCAGCCCACGGCCTGCCTGGGGTTCCGATCATCCAGGCAGGCAGCGGGCTGAGCGGGTCCGGTGGATGGGACCCCGGAAAAAAGGCGCAAAATGATTGTCTGCCGTTGCTTTCATGGGGGGTGGTGGTGGTGTCTGACGACATGTACCCAGAACCACCCGCGACAAAGTTTTTGCCCCATCAGGCATTGGGAGCTCAACCCAGAATTCCAATGGGTGGTGGAGACTGCGGGAACTGTGGGATAGCTACGCACAGTGCCACGCTCCGAAAGTCAACGCTAGCCTCGGTACTGTGGACGCACTCCACCGAGTTAATGGTCTTAATGGTCTTAAGTGGGGACACACACAATCGACTGTATAAAATCGATTTCTAAAAAATCGACTTCTATAAATTCGACCTAATTTCATAGTGTAGACATACCCTAAGTAGGTTACAAGTAGGGGAGAGAAACTCTGCTGATTGTTTTGAGGAAGCTTGAATGTTGTATTTGTTCAGAAAGCTTAAAAGATTTAGAGAGACAAGGTGGGTGAGGTAATATCTTTTAGTGGTCCAATAAAAGATATTACCTCATCCATCTTGTCTCTCCAATATCTTGGGACCAACATGGCTACAACACTGCATAAAAGATTCAGGGTAGTTTTTCCTTCCCAGTCACGTGGCTTCCTCACCTGAATGTTCCCCTGGCTTAATTGGCTGCGTGTCTGAACTGACTTTTCTGTAACACGCTTTCACTCTCTGACCTACTAAAGCCAAGTGATCAAGACAATGTTAACTGGAGGTATTGCTCCCTGGCAGGGCCGGTGCAAGGATATTTTGCGCCCTAGGCGAAACTTCCACCTTGCGCCCCCCACTCCCATTTTCCCTCCCCTCCCCCCGGAGCATCGCTTATTATAAACTTCCAAAAATGAATACGTAGTGTAAAAAAAAAATTTGGGGCACCGCTTTTTGGCGCCCCCAAATCTTGTCGCCCTAGGCGGCCACCTAGTTCACCTAGTGGTTACACCGGCCCTGGTCCCTGGGGATTCAGAGCCCTGAGCTGTTGAGGGTTTCCATTAATCCTACAGGACTACTTGAAAAAAAAATTATTTCCAGGGAAAATTACTGTGAACACAACAAAATGCCAATTTCCAAGTAAAATGGAAATAAAGACCTTTTTCTCCCCACCTCCCAAAGTCCTTTTATTTATTATTGTCACCCATCAGCAGGGCCGGTGCTCCCATTAGGCGACCTAGGCGGTCGCCTAGGGCGTTGCTATTTTGGGGGCGCCTGCGCCCCCACCGCCCGTAGAAATTTGGGGACGGGACCTTCCGCCGCCGCTGTTGGGGGCGGGATTTCGGGGGCGGGACCTTCCGCCGCCTAGGGCGCCGGCAAAGCTGGCGCCGCTACTGCCCATCAGCACTGCCCTCATCACCACTCTCTGGCTCCCTCTCCTGAAGACCTGCCTAGTCACCTTCCCCCACCATCTTCTATAGCCCTGCAAAGGCCAGTCACAAAAGCAGTCCCTGCAAGTGGGGATTGCGTGACTTCTAATCTTGGTGAGCAAATTCCCCCAAAGGCCTGGGTGAGATAGGGTCATGGCCCTCCCCAACTTTTTTGCTAAACTGCCGCAAGAGTGGCTAAAAGGCAAAGCTGTAGGAAAAGGTACCTCCTGCACCTGGTTCTGGTCTGACCACTCAGAGGTCCTGGGCTCTCATCCTCTCTCTGGGCATGGGACTGAAAATGCAGCAGCAGCAGCAGCTCACTCGCATCCCCTGACCTTCTCTCCTGGAAGGAGGTGGGGATCTTAGTTGGAAGGCAGACCCAGGCACTGAGAATCAGGAGAGAGATGGAGAGGCTAGCACTAATAAAATGGTGCGGTGTGGGGGGTAAACATATTAGTGGGATATTTCTGATAAAATCATCCACACTGAAGTAGTTAAGCCTCTTGTCACTTAAACAGTCATCATTTAAGCTTCTGATTCTACAACCCGTTTAAATCAATGGAATCACTTCATGCCTCTAGTGTTTTGGGGTCTCTCTCTGTAAACTCAAGGGTTTTGTCTAGCCTAGTATTTACCCCTGTGCCAAGTGGGTGGCTTTCTGCTTTGGTATCCACTTTGCATTGGCATAAATGACGACATGACTTGCAAAGCATTGGAGAATCTGGGCCAGGTTATGTATCTTAACAGTAATAGTTGGCTATTTTTCTTCAGTGCTGCAGGTTGGTAAGATTAATACCAGTTTCCTTAGAGATGGCGCAGCTATTTGCTACTGGTAAAAGTTAATGTACCAGGGGGAATTTCTAGGAAAGATGCATTTAGTTAAGAGTTCATGGCTGTTGAATCCACCCACCCATCAGTCAGTGTAAGTGAATTCTGGCAACAGAGGTTTTATTATTGCCTTGGCCCTGACAGATGATGATGTTTGTCTAAGTAAATGCATTTTTCTGGCTGAGAGATGATTCAGTCATGGAGATGGAAGAGATGGCTTAGCCCTCGTGGAAGCAGATATGAGTTTTGTCATGATAGAGAAAGTGAGGCTAAAGTCTCCCAATGGTAAGGATAAGTTCAAAAATGAATAAAAGAGCTCCTACCATATCCTGTCTGTTGTGAGGACTGCTCGCTAAGGCATTTCTCCCTTCCTGGAACAAGCCATATGTGCTATAAACGGCACACTGAGGAGAGCTAATAATCTTTTGCTCCATTAAACATTATTATTTTCTGTATCTCGCTAGTGGTTTTTATGAGTATGCCACTAAGCCCAAATACTACAGTAACTTCACTCCTCTGCAGAAGATGAGCCTGCTCAGTTATGATAGCTACTTATACTCTTCAAATGTACAACTGTTTAACTGAAGCTCAGTTAACTGAAACTCTTGGTTAATAGGACAGTTATGTATGTCCCCCAGGGTTGTGCTATACTCTGCACTGCACTCTGCATTTCATCTGGTTTGGATTAAGTTACAAATCCTTGTCTTGGGCAGCCTTTGCTGGGATCCATGAACTTTTTGGTAAACTTGGGCTGACTTTCAGGTCACTTTCATTGTGGGTCAAACTTCTGATTTCAAATGCAAATCACATGATAGTTTTTACACCAAACCAGGCACAACACTGTGGTTCATCTGAGTTTTGCTTTAGAGTCACTGTCAATGTACTTAGGTCGACACAGTGCAAGAGTAGACACTGCGTTACTTATGTTGACTGTAACTGTCCTCCAGCAGCTGTCCCACAATGCTCCATGCCAACTGCTCTGGTCAACATTGTGAACTCCACTACCCAGGGGTTACAGAGACGGGAAGCGTGCCTTCCTCTTTAAATTCCTGTGAATTTTTAAAATTCCTTTTCCTGAGTGTCCAGCTGAGCAAGCACACCTAGGAGCTCTCCATTGTTGTGTGCAATTGCCCAGCTGACTATGCCGGCTACACGCTCCAGATGCGCTCCTGCCTGGAGTAGAGAGGAGATATTGGATCTCCTGGGCCTGTGGCAGGAAGAGCTATGGACCAGCTGTAGAAATGTGGACATCTGTGAGCAGATTGCTTGGGGGATGCAGGAGAAGGGCTGTGACAGAGACCAGTAGCAGTGCCATGGGAAAGCCAAGGAGCTACGGCAGGCATACCAGAAGGCCAGGCAGGCCAACAATCAATCTGGTGCCAAGCCACAGGCCTGCCACTTTTACAAAGAGATGCATGCTGTTGTCGGCAGAGCCCCCTGCCCCAGCACCACGAATATCTCTGAAGACCCTGAGTCAGAGAACACTGCTGCGAACAGTGAGGAGGAGGTGATGGATGAGGAAGAGGAGGAGAAGGAGTATGGGCAACAGGCCAACAGGGGTCCAACTATGCAGTGAGCCGGGACCTGTTTTTGACTCCACCTCAGTGCAGCCAGTCCTGCCAGCTGAGCATTGGTGAGCCTGATGCAGGGGAAGGAACTTTAAGTAAGCATGTAGATACATTTTTAATTACAGGGATGGTACCCTGTGAATGGGTCCATGGCCTGTCACCTAGTGGTTACAGTCTCTGCCGGTCGCTCTCCCCTTTGGTTACAGTCTCTGCCGGTCGCTCTGCCCTTTGGTTACAGTCTCTGCCGGTTGCTCTGCCCATTGGTTACAGCCACACGAGGGGTAGGGGAAACTTGGTTCTCCCACTCCCCCAGGTTCCGACCCAGGGCCCTGTGAGGCTTGTCCGGCACCTAGCACCCTGAGTGGCCTCAAGTTAGCCTCCCTGAGTCACATCTCCCCCTTTCCTGCACTGATTTGCAAGGTGTGCACTTAAGCAACAGTTTGCGGGTTGCCTACACATCTCCAACCTGTAGGAGCTGCTACTTGTTGACATTCCTTCTTCCGGCCTGGGTCTGGCTACCTCCTGCTCCACAGCTCCCAGAGCAGGTCCTTCTCCCTGCCCTGTCCAGCCCCAACTGAGCTGTTTGGCTCCCTTTTAAACCCCGCCTGCAACTGGAGCATGCTCAGCCAGGGCAGAGGGGCGGGGCCTCCTAAGCCCAGAGCTGCTCTTTAACCCTCTGCTGTCCAGTGCAAGGTTTATACATTCTGTCACCCTCCCCCCCCAAAGTAGCAGGGCATAATCTTTTGACTTTTTATATTAATTTACTCATGCTAGAAGAAGTAGTGGTACAACCAAGAGAGGTAGAGTTGCTATCTGCTTTTCATTCCCTGCTAGAGTTAGGCAGTGTGGGCCATGTGGAGCAGTTTGTTTATGTACACAGGGATGTCCCTTGAATCCTCCTGAGAGATCTTGATGAAACTTCCATGGAGGTACTCTGCAATTCTCTGTCAAAGGTTTCTAGGGATGGCTGCCTTATTTCTTCCTCCATGGCAGGACACTTTCCCACACCACTCAGTGATAACTTTGGCAGGCACCATTGCAGTACACAGGCTAGCAGCATACAGGCCCAGGCAGCTTCGGGACACCAGCAGCAGCTGTGCTCTCTGCTTTTGTTACCCTCAGGAGTGAGGTATCAGCTAAAATCACCACAGCCTGTGGAAAATGGTGCCAGTATTCAGTGCCATTGCCCTATACTACTAGAACCATGCAAATGAGCAATTCCTTCCTCATTTCCCCAACCCCCTGCAAGCCATACTCACCATGGCTGGTGCAATGACTGGTGCCATGCACAAGCAGTCCCAAGCGGAAGTGAGAATGTAGTGCTCAAAACTTTAGGGGAGCAAGGGGAGTGAGTTCAGTATATCTAAGTTTCACTTTCTGTAGTGAATACACTGACAATGGTATCTCTGTGTCTCCCCCTCCACACCCATGGCATGCCTGAGCCAGATAAGGAGGAGAAATAAGAGGACTCGGGATGACATGTTCAATGAGATCCTGTAAGCCAGTGCTGCATCGCACCGTGATCACAGGGCCTGGAGGATGAACATTGCCAACAGCCTGGAGTGGAGAAGGAAAGATTGGAGAGGAGAAAGGCCCAGGAGTCCCAGCAGGAAAAGGAGAGGGAGCTGCACCAGGACAGAATGGGGCCTTCTGGGCAGCAAGCACAGATGCTGTAGACTCTGGTGGACCTGCAGGTTCAACAATCGGGGGCTCACCTTCCTCTGAAGCCCATTGAGAACTTCATACTGGGACCTCCCTACACCTTCCCCTCCATCAACATTCCACATGGCATCAGGGATTGCTACACCATCCCTACTACTCCACCCTGGGGGAAAGTAAAGACAATCACAGCTTCACATACACTGACCTGTGAGAGCCATGGTTGGTGTATGTGCAGCTGAAATGGACGTGAATGTTCTTTCCCCTTCAGAAGTTCTGTCCTCTTAATTTATTAAGTTTTACTTAGTTTTTAATGTATTTGTTTTTAAATTGCCTGTGGTTTTTTGAACTGATTGTGACAGAATAAAATTCTATTATTTGGAACATAATTCATCTTTATTATTTCACAACATATGCTGCTGAGCGTTCAGCATTTCTGAAAGCAACCAATTACCTGATACTGCATAGTGTCACTGAACTCATAAGATCATTTGCAAACAAAATTAATAGGTGCATTGACAATGTTATATCTCTCCATATACAGCAATCACCACATGATTCCTACTAGGCCACAAAAGAGCAGGGCCAGGCAGAGCACACTATAGTTAGCACATGCTACGCTGGCTCCCTGTTAAAATGGCCATTCAAAGCCCCCCTGAGCCATATAGCTTTGTGTTCAGCTTTTCTACTAGCCCTTATATCTGGCTGTTCAAATTCAACAGCCAACCACTCCACCTCCACCCTACCGAAACTTTTCCCCCTTTGCTTCACAAACATTATGCAGGACACAGCAGGCAGCTATAACGCTTGGGATATTTTTCTCACTGGGGTCCAGTCATGCGAGTAAACAATAGTTGAATTGTTCCTTGGTGCTGCTGAGGACACAGATAACATTTTGGGATGGAGACCGTTGCAAACTGGGAAGCTGACCCCATGCTCCCACTCAGCCCTGCATGACTCATTTCAGCCCCATCATGCATTGCCAAAACTTCCCAAAAGACAGTGGTGAGTTCAACAGTGGGGTATTTACCCATGATGCACTACACTCTGCATCGATACGAGCACTCCTGGTGAGTATTCACACTGCTGACACAAGGAGACAAGTATGCACACACACACAAGCGATGTACTTACTAACTGCAGCGACTGTATGCCAACACAACTTGAGTCGACATAAATTTGTAGGATAGACCTGGCCTAAGAGTGTCACAACTAAATACAAAGTGGAACAGATTGTTTAGCATAAGTAGTTAACACATTTCAAGGGACAATTCAAGGCGAAATGGCCAGTTAACACCTCGTAGGATAATGCAGGCATAAAAGAAAGTGGCACTATTGATTTTCATAATCCAAGCTGAAAGAAATGCAAAAAGTAACTGAAAACCATAAATAGGGACAAATAATTTAATTTTCATTCACTTTTAATATCCTAAGGTGATGACAGTAACATAAATCAAGAAATGTCTTTATAATGCATCTTTTTCAAACGGACAGTGTCCCTTTAAACTTGGTGGTAAAAGTCAAAATGCTCTGATAGAAGGAATATAAAATCATAAAGCACATACAGCAAATTGTGTTTTCTCTAATGTGATCTTTTTATGTTAGATTGAGGGAGAAAGAGAAACTTGATTTGTGCTTTTTCCAGTTGAGCATAATCACTTCTGGGCAACAGTTAATAATGTTAATCAACTTTGTGACTATGCTACTGGTCTAGGTTGGCAGCAGTGCAATGTTTAATAACACAGGTGGAGGGAAGTTCAATATCTAAATCAGTAACTGCCTGTACAATGTTGCATTCTTTATGCCAGTGGGAGTTTATCACAGGAAAGTCACACATATGGGCAAATGTGCCTTTTGGCTCTTTGCATAACCAACTTCTATTCTGAGTTAGCCCAGCCCTGAACAATTTCAGAAGCATCCACCCAGCATGGGGCAGACTGAAGACAGAGATCAGCGTCAAAGTATCATATTGGAGGCTGATTAATCCCTGCACTGGTGAGGTTAGTAGGGTGGCCTATGCTGAAGGTATTCAAAACCGCTGTGTAAATTCAAAATAGTTTTTATCAGAGAATCTCAAAATCCTGTACAAAAGTGGTTAATTATCATCTCTGTTTAAATAGGGCTGAGGCACAAAGAGGTTAACTGACTTAGTGAACGTTACATAGTGGCAGTCAGGACTAGAAACCCGGGGTCCCAGTGCAGTGAGGTATGCACTTAACAGCGTTGCCTCTCTAGTAAAAACACATGAATCAGCATTAGGGATTTTTAGGGCTAACCTTATTCATGCCTCTGTGCCCATAATCTCTTCTAAATTGTCCCATAAACCTGGTTCTCATCTGCATTGATTAGGCATTTCCCACGCACCTGTTACGCCCCAGCTTTCCAAATTACATGCTTCATGGGAAAGCACTCCTTAATCCATGCCCTTTTTGCCAATGCATCCTGAGTATGGAAGGCTCCAGATGCCATCCCTTTGCTATCTACTCTTAAGGGATGAGGGTGGTTGTTGTTCTCTGGGATAGGCTACTTGAACTTCATAAGCAAGGTTCTAAGTCTTGGGTGGTCTAATTAAAAAAAAACAAGATTTATTAAGAGTAGTGAGAAAATTAGATTAAAAAAAAAAAGAAATGCTCTGCATACACATCTAGTCTCATACTCTGCAACACCTAAGTCAGATAGGCACAGTACACATAGTTTAGCTCAAGTCGATTTAAAAGACCTTTCCTTTTAATAGGGCTGTTGCCAGGTATCATGGTTGGGTGTGTGTGCGCAAATCCATGAGTGCGGGGTTGTGTCACCACTTGCTCTGTAACCTTTGGTGTCTTACAATGCTTTGCTATTGTAGCCCCCAACCTGGGCTGCTCACACCCAGCCTACCAGCGTGCAGGTCCCACCCTGACTGATTGTGTGCTAGAAAGCCTGGAGACTGCAGCTCTGACCCCAGCAGCCTGTCTACAGCCCCACCCTGGCTTCCACCAGCCAGGATTACTACTTGCAGGGTGACCCTAACACACTCCCAGTCCCAAATTTCCTCAAAACCATGTGCCCCGAAGTGATACCTCACAAGGCGTATTCTGTACAAAGATTATAACAATAGCGTGTAGGGTGTGAATACAGGGGTGCTTAGTGTCACAAGGGTGCGTCTCTTTTCACCCCTGACTTTTTCAGCTTCCCAGCCTGTCAGACACGTACAGTGTAGTAATAGCTGTCGCCCTTCCCAGCCCTGTTATACCTTTCCTGTTCCTTTGTGTCTGGCTCACAACCGCTGAGGATCTGGCCCACAGTATCTTGTCAGAGTATCTTGTTAGTTGAGTTACTCTTTTGGGCTGGTAAGAGAGGTGTGAGTTACTTTAACACAATGACCCACAAAACTAAAAGAGCCAATTTCTCACCTCAGAAGCTGATGGTGTTTCAACACCTCTGAAAATCAGGCCATTTTAGTAGCTCTCTTTTGATTTAGGTGCCCAATTTTAGGCATTCATGTTTGATTAGGTTAATCTCAGAGTCTATAAGTCATCAACAATATTTCCTGAAATTATAAAGCCCAGCAATTTATTGTCCAAGCCTGAGCTGAACATAAGTGAGGCTAGCATGCCACAAAATGTGCATGTCTGTATAAAACATGAGCAGGGAGAGCTACACAGCTTGGAAAGGACTTCAACGTTTAGTCTCTTGCTAAACTACACATTTTCAGAGCTCTCTTCAAAGTTCATTGCCATTTTTTGACAATATTCCAACCCATGTAGTAATAGTGGGAATGGGTAGTGGCAGAGCTGCAAAACAGCATGCATCTATCGTGACGCCTATGTAATCTTTTATAATGATATGTCCATAAAAGAACTCTAGTTATTCCAAGTTTGCCTCGTGAGCTTGAAGTAAGACCTCTTCCCTGGAAAAATAATAATAATAAAACACAGGGGGAATGCAAAGATCCATTATGAAGAACACACACTTAGCCTTAATTTACCCAAAAGAAAACAGTCTTCTAACATTTGTTAGAACCACCCACAGTGGGGCTGTTTGGAGGAGGAAATTAATAGGAAATCAAAGAAAACTAGAAGACATCTCTTATTGTAAATTCACAGCTATGCACTCATTTTTGTAGCTTTTTCTTAATAGTCTAGTAGTTTTTGCCATGCAGCAATTTCATTAAAACTTTGATCATACTAGTAATATAAAGCCAAGCTTACTGCAAAGGCTTCATTGCCCTAAAGAGTCTGTAATTGGCCAAATGTCTTAGAAAGTTTTGCTTGGTTTCACCACAGTGCAAGTAAAAATTAATTATCCCAGCAGTTGCTGCAATGCCATAATACAAGGGTGTCAAAAAGTAGTTTTTCCAAATGGCACATTCTAGCATAGCACTAGATATGAGACTTACTATAAATGTGATTTGTGAAGGTCATTAATGAAGTACTAGACCTAATTGACTTCTCTTGGCTTTATGACAACATAAAAAAAGTTCTTCACTAGCAATGATATTTCTTTTAAACTTCTCCAGTTGAATCCCTGATACTGTGGATCTTTGCATAAAGTAGGATTGAACCAAGATTTAGGTGGGCTCAAGATTAGGGTTGGCTGGAAAACAACATTTCCACTTCCACTCCCAAAATATTTTAGGGTTTCAAAATTTGTGTTTGATCCAACATGGAATGGAACCACAAACATTTTCTGTGGAAAAACACAAAAGAAAGCCATGCATTTGGGATGTAGAAGACCCAGGTTCAAGTCTTGTTTGTCTGATTCAGAACAGGGATTTGATCCTGAGTCTCTCATGTTTCTAGCATGCTCAGACCTGTGGGCTATAGAGTGAATTATCCTATTAGAGCTGTTCCATTTTGTATACATAATTAATATTCATTGGGCCAGAGGGTGAGAGAGTGCTGGCCACCGCTTCCCACAGCCCCCATTGGCCTGGAGCGGCGAACCGCAGCCAATAGGAGCCGTGATCAGCCGAACCTGCGGATGCGGCAGGTAAACAAACCGGCCCAGCCCGCCAGGGGCTTTCCCTGAACAAGCAATGGACCGGCTTTGAGAACCACTGCTCTAGAGCGTGGTCTTTAGGTCTTTGACCATTCTTCTTAGCCCTTGACTGCATCTTCACCAATCTATGGGAAAGAGATATAAGGTATATGAAGAGTAGCCTTTTCCAGGAAAGCCAGGAAAATACAAGTCCAAATGCTAATATTCTATGAACATTATCTTGCCTGTGCCAGACGAGATTAATTTTTACTCTCGTACAAATGGTGCTATTGCCTATGAGCCCAATCCTGACCCAATGGAAGTTTTGCCTTTGACTTCAGTGGGTGGGGCCAGGATTTTACCCAAAGTCTTTTCTTGGTATTTTCTTAAACCAACATTTTTCGAAGTGAGGTACCTAAAGCTAGGCAGTAAATAGCCTGATTTTCAGCACTGCTAAGCATCCACAACTTCCTTTGAGTTGGTAAAAACTGAGTAAGAATAACACACTGATCAGTTTTGCTCTATTGTATTTGTTGTCGATGCATTTGGACAGAGTTAAAAGGAAATAATCTACTTGACTATCAGATCACTTGATTTCTGTTTCATGTCTGTTCTGTTCAGGTTCTTATACCATGCCTTTCACTGTGGTATCTGAGCACCTTCCAGATATGCATTAAGTGACGAGACTATCACGTGTCTCTTTCTTTCTCTCCTTCACCTCAGGTGCAAAGTTGTGTGAGAATTAAAATAAATAAATGAATATCTTTATCTTAAATATAATAAATATACACCTGGCTAAAGAACAGATTTGAGTTCCAGGAGGGCAAAAGTCTTTGCAAACATTTGGCGTCTGCTGGATTTGTTAATCAATTAATTTAATTGAAACTCATTATGTAATGTGTAAAAATCACCACAGTTCTTCATTATTCACTTTACTTTCTCAAACAACGTGCTATTATATTTTAGTATATGTTTGAAGAAACTGACAAAGGCAATGTTACCTTCCAGGAACCAGTTACAGCAGTGGTGGGCAACCTGCAGCCCGCGGGCCGCATGCGGCCCATCAGGGTAATCTGATTGCGGGCCGCGAGACATTTTGCTGACATTGACCGTCCACAGGCACAGCCCCCCACAGCTTCCACTGGCTGCGGTTCGCCATTCCCGGCCATTGGGAACTGCGGGAAGCGGTGGCCAGCATGCAATCAGATTACCCTGATGGGCCGCATGCAGCCCGCAGGCTGCAGGTTGCCCACCACTGAGTTATAGCAAAACCCATCCTTACATTTATTAAAAACATATGATAAATTAGAATCTTCAGAATAAAAAACAGAATGGGATTAAAGGAAATGGAAAGGCCTTTAAATATTTCCTTCTGTCATAAAATGGAAATTTCTAAGTCTTAACAACTTTATTAATCTAAGGTAGACATCTGGGCTGTATTTACAATAGTATCTGAACACCTGACACTCCTTGAATGTAATTGTCCTCACAACACCCCAATGAGGGAGGGATTTTCTCCATTTTACAGATGAGGAACAGAAGCATAGGAAGGTAAAGTGACTTGGCCAATATCATGCAGGCATTCTGTGGTGGAGCAGAGAATTGAACTGCATTGTCCCAAGTCCTAGGCTAGTACCCTGACCACTAGGCACAATCAATCTCTGTGTCTTTGGGCTGGCTCAGGTTCCCTCAGATCCCTCCAGCTCATTATTTCCCTCATAGGGAATCCACCTGTGAAGGGAAGTCACTGAGCCCAGCGGGGCTGGGTGCAAAAGGTAATGCAACCTGGGGATCTATTCCCTCTTGTGCAGGCTCCCTGTGGGATGGAGTGGAGGGGCAATGTGTTATTTTTAATATATATAATTTAAAAAAATGATGATTAAAAAGTGACAGCATTCACTGCACTTCCAAAGCACTCTTCTAAACTGTCCATGACATTTCATTTTGCACAGTTTTTCTCATACAAACTGTACCCCCAGATTTGGTGGCTGCTTCAAATTCTTTCCTGTTATGAGAGAATTTCTGGGTTCTTTCTGTATTAGGTTAAACATACTCCGACCAAGCCAGCTGCTTATGTGGATGCAGGGTGAGATGGAAGGGAGAAAGGCAAGTCTGCTCTGGTTGAGCTCAGGTCAGTGATGCTCCCTGAAAACCTGTTCCAAAGCCCACTGAAGTCAATGGGATTTTTTGCCATTGACATCAGTCGGCTTTGGATCAGGCCCAGATGTATTTGTTCCACAGATTGTCTGTTGCTTCCTTGGCTGGTGAAGCCTGGTGGGTAAGCACTGGGTCAACAGCTTGTGGAAGCTGCTAATGCCTCCTTTAGGGAGGGCAGGTTGCTCGCTTCTCTTAAAGAATCAGTTGTGGAAACTTTGTCAATATGGTGTGTGATGCTGTTTGAGCAATCTGGCCACTCCAGTACATAACTGCCCACTTTTGGTTAAAATTAGAGAAAGGGTTGTAAACAGTTCTGAGTACCTAGAGGCGTCCTCCCAATCTCTCTGCATCTACGCTACACATCACTTTAGGTGGCATGCAGTGTACATGTAGCTACATGCCGCAGTGAAAAGCACACTGCATCTACACTGTGGTGTGTAGCTACAAATGTCAGTGAAAGGCTCTGGCAGAGGAGACACAGCAGGGAAAGGCTGAGCCTTTTGCCCCTGCTGCCAGAGCCTTGTTCTCCCACTACCAGAGGAGAAGGGCTCCAGCAGCGGGGAGCTGGAAGACTCCCCACCCCCACTGCCAAACTTTTTCCTGAGGAGAGGAGAGGCTCTGGCAGCTCCCTGCTGCTGAAGCCTTTCTCTGTTGCCAAAGTCTCTCTCTCCCTGCAAAGGGGAAGGGCTCCCCAGCTGCCCTTAGCTGCCAGAGCCTTTCCCTGCAGAGGGGAAAGGCTCCAGAAGTGGACACTACACTGCTAAAAATAGCAATGTAGACAAGGCATGGTTTGGACCAGTACAGGATGTGTAGCCCACAGTACAGAATGTGTACAAAAGAGAACAAATACATACGCATGCCCTCCAGGTGTGTTTTTACTGGCTTAATCCATGCTTCACTCTTTACACTGCTACTTATACTTGTGGTAGGCGGGCTATGTGTGTATGTACACTACATACCGGTGAAAGAATCCTGTAGTGTAGACATGCCCTGCATGCAGCAACCTGCATGGAACTTGGATTGTAGGAGGGAAGAGTTGGGAGGAGGTACCAAGAAGTCAGTCTGTGTGCATGTGGCTTGAATTCTAGCTGCAAGTTGACACATCTCTATAAATAGTTTTCTTTACTAAAGAGCCAAGTTAGTTTTTAGAAACATCTTGTTATTACCCAGCATTCACTACATGAAACACTGTAGTTGATGCAATAGCCCTGCAGCTCCTGTCTTCTGGAATCATCTTCCTGTGTCTTTTGGTCCATTGCATCACCATCTCATGACAACAACCAGATGAAAGGTTTTTGTCCTTGTCTATACTTCTTAATTTCGTTCTTACAGTGCTATTATTTATTGTTTACCCTCAATGTCAACTTGAAATCTAGTCAGCTCTTAAAAGTGAGTTAAAAAGCCATTTGAAGGAGAACATTTTAGCTTATTATTGAATGAGATGGGGACTCAGTCATCGGGGAAAATGTACATCATGGATGTTCCAGAAGGTAGGAGATGCAAAGCAGAAGGGTCTGGTATCAGCTGTGGTGAGATTGTGAAGAGGGACACAGTGCTAGACTAGTGGAGAAGTGAGTAGAAAGAGACCAGTGAGGTATGCTATAAAAAGTCATTTAGAGATTTAATTTGTTAGATTCCAAGGCCAGATGAGACCATTGTGATAATCTGGACTGACCTGTATAACACAGGCCATAGAACTTCCTGGAAATAATTCATGTTTGAATTGAAAGCCAGAGGGCCTGTTCTTGATCGCACTGAGCTTGGTGGGAGTTTTGCCTTTGATTTCAACAGGAGTCAATGGCATAAATGGGAGTTTGGAACTGGATCCTGAGGTGCAAGGGGGCAAGTGCAATCTTTTGAAGACTAGGCTCATGTTTCTTTGTAAGTGCAAGGAGGTGGCAGTGGCATCCTGGACATACTGTAGTCTGCAGAGCTGGGACTTGGAGATGCCATGGAGGAATGAGTGTTGTGGACCATTACTCCAGAACTTTTCTCTACAAAGGGACATTTTGGGCCAGATAACATTTTCCTTTTCCTAACATTTCTCATGTCTGTATGTTCTAAATGCCTGAGAATTTGAATTTGCGCCTTGAATATCTTTGTCCGTTTGGGTCCTTCAGGTATATTCTTGTACTAAGCTTGTTAAGCTGATGTTGGTTTAAATATCAGAAGACTCAAACTTCTTCCCTTTCCCACACTGGACATTAATTATTAAATTTATCTTGTACCTGCCAGGCCCGAAGGATCTGCTGAGAGAGATGCACGTTTTTTTTTAAGTTCCTTGACTTAGGCTAGGATCAAAGATAACATTCTACCACTTCATCCTTCCTTGCTCTGCTATTCACAGGTGTCAAAAAGCTGCTTTTTGGAATCTTTAATTAGGCTCATTTTGGAATAAGTCTCATTGCACTTCCTTTCATTAAATACCTTTTAAAACTTCTGTTTTGTTTTAGTTCCCCCCTGCACATCAAAGAAGGGTTCAGAAACTCATCATTTATTGAATTAGCAGTCAGGATGAGCTGTTACTAGTGGCTACTATTCTTTTATTTAAGGATATTGCCAAAGCACGACACAGGCCTATGGGTACATCTACACTACTAGCTAGGGGTGTGATCAGACATGCCAAACCCATGAAAAAAATGCAGAAATTGGGCTTGTTTTTGGCTTACTTGGCTTGGGAGTTGCTTGTTGGCTAGTAGCTTGTTGCTTTTTTTTTTTGATTAGCTCCCAGCAAGCNTCCTGTGTAGCTACCGCCTGTGACTGCCCTGCCCCAGGCTTCTTTGTTTCTGCCCCAGCAGGAAGTGTCATAGGAAACCAAAGACTGCATCCAAACATACAGGAAGTGTGGCAACTCTACACTACCTGGAGGGCTTAATCTATAGCATGTCTTTCCTTTTTTTAGATCCCTTTCTAGAATTCTTTATTGAACTAAAACACTATTCAATTAACAAACGATACCTATTACAATTACTGACTCAATTCTTCAGGGTGCTCTGACACAACTTAAACATCTTGATCAAATGCTTAGGGTGTTTTGCAATCTTCCAAATCTGCTGTATTGCCAGCCCTCTTTAGGCAAGTCCTTGTCAGGGACAGACTACCCAGTCGCCATTTATCTTCAGCTTGTAGGGCTGCTCTCACTTCACTATTTTTAGCCAAGTTGTCAGTTATTTGAGCGCAAATGTTTATGATGCCTTTGTAAGAGTTTGCTTCACCTGTGATCACTGAGCAGGAGTGGCGGAAACGTCCTAAAAGTGGGAGGCCACAGGTGCCTGAACTATGTCCCTGTCCCTCTGTGCTGCCCTGCCCGAGTCCCCACCCCACCCCACCCCTTCTCCCTGAGGCCCCCCTCCCACACTGCCTCTTCCCCCACAAGACCCCACCCTCGACTTGCTCTAGAGTTGCCAACTTTCGAATTGCACAAAACCGAACACCCTTGCCATGCCCCTGCCCTGCCCCTTCTCCGAGGCCCCACCCCTGCTCACTCCATCTCCCCTCCCTCAGTTGTTCACTCTCCCACACCCTCACGCTCTCGCTCATTTTCACCAGGCTGGGGTAGGGGGTTGGGGTGCAGGAGGGAGTGAGGGCTCCTGCTGGGGGTGTGGGCTCTGGGACAGGGCCAGAAATAAGGGGTTCAGGGTGCGGGAGGGGGCTCTGGGCTGGGGCAGGGGGTTGGGGTGCAGGCTCTGGGGTGGGGTGGGGGAAGAGGGGTTTGGTGTGCAGGAGTGGGCTCCAGGCTGGGGGGGTGGAGCTGAGGGGTTCGGAGTGTGGAAGGTTGCTCTTGGCTGAGACAGGGGGTTGGGGTGTGGGAAGGGGTATGGGCTCTGGGCTGGAGGTTTGGGTTCTGGGGTGGAGCCAGAAATTAGGGGTTCAGGGCGTGGGAGGGGGCTCTGGGCTTAGGCAGGGGGTTGGAGTGCAGGGGGGTGCACGGTGTAGGCTCTGGGAGGGAGTTTGTGTGCGGGAGGGGGCTCAAGGCTGGGGTAGGAGAGTGGGCTCTGGGGTGGGGCCGGGGAAGAGGGGTTTGGGGTGCAGGAGGGGGCTTTGGAGCTGAGGGGTTTGGAGTGTGGGAGGAGGCTCTGGACTGAGGCAGGGGGTTGGGGTGCAGGGGGGTGCAGGGTGCAGGCTCTGGGAGGGAATTTGTGTGTGGGAGGGAGCTCAGGGCTGGGGCAGAGGGTTGGGTTGTGGGAGGGGGTGCAGGGAGTGGGCTCCTGGCGATGCTTACCTTGGTGGGCTCCCCAAAAGTGGTGACATATCCCTCAGCTCCTAGACGTAGGTGCCTGTAGGCGCTGCCCCCGCAGCTCCCACTGGTTGCAGTTCCCAGACAATTTGTAGCTGCGGAGCCGGCGCATGGGGCAGGGGCAGAATGCGGCAGCATGCGGCGCCCCCCTGACTGTCCCTCCACCTAAGAGCCAGACATGCTGGCTGCTTCCGGGAGCATGGGTCTGATCACCCTCATCCTGGTTGTGACAGGTATGTCTAAAGACACACTCTGACCCTATTTCTAAGGTCAAACAGTCTGTGACTGAGGCAAGAACAAAATCCAGATCTGAGCCATGAGTTCATCCTTTCTCCTTCATGGCATGTGACACACCATAACAAGCAACTGATGTGTTATAAGTGAGTACTGAGGGTGCTCTGCATCCCATTGAAGAAACTCAGTACCATGAAAGATTGGGCCATAAATGAGGGAGGGGCATAAAAACCTCCCTTTTCACTGAAAGAGAAGACAATTTTTCTAAAGGTCAGTTTTGTTGACAGCGCTTTGCTTTAAAACCAGTGTTGGGGGCAGAGGGCAAATACCCAAGGGCATCGCTAAATTTATTTAAAATTTGTTAAATTGACAAGCCTTTTCTCTATAGCTTCCTAATGACTTTATTTAAACAATATTTAAACAAAATGGCTCTGCGATGTCAGCTTAAATGTATTCATGTGATAACGTCTTCAGGTAGCTGCTCTTCTGTTATTTCATTATTTGGAAAAGGAACTTCTGTCTAATGCCTCATTAAGATTCAGTGGAATATTTCTTGCTTCAGTAATTTTCCTATTAAATTACAACTATTAGCAGTAGTTTCTTCACCCTAAAGGAAACCAATAAAATCACCCAAACTAATGAAGTTGTTTTCAGCAGGAAATACCTCGTTACGGGGGTACTTCTAATTACTGTTAAAATGAACTGGAACACACCGTCTCCAGAATGGGATGTCCCAGAGCTATAAACCAAAACTATAAACATCTGTGCATCTCCTAATCTATTCATTTAACCTTTTGTAATAGCAACACAACCTCAACTATTTTTTAAATGCTGGTAGGCTTTACAATAGATAGATATAAAAATGTTGCTGAAACAGAAGAAATGGAATTCAAATTTAAGTGGGATTTTTCCCCGAATGAGGAATTTGTTTGCTTTTTTTTTTTTTTCAAAGAAAGCAACCAAAACACTAACAACTGGAGTTTATTTTTCTTTATATTGTTTATTCTGATCTCATTTTTTCTCTCTGCACTAATTGCTATGTTTAGGTACCTCTACGTTGCAAGACTACACTGAGGAGGAATTGCAATACAGTTTATATAGCAGAATGCATTGAACAAACTCAAAAACCAGAGTTTCAGATTGGATTTACCAGTAATTAAGCTAGCTTTTCCTTGCTCTAGACATAAAACTGAACTGAGAGACTAAACTAAGACACAGAGTCTAATTTGAAAAACCCCTACTCATGGACTAGATTCTGCAATCCTTAGATAGAGTAGTACTGACTCTTGCAAGTAGCCCCGTTGACTTCAAAGGGGCTATTTAGCTGAGTAAGTGATACTCTGTGACAAGATTGCATACTCTGAACCTATCTGAGAACTCTTCACTCTGGCAAGTATTACTGTTTAAGTCAATCTCTGTACTTGTAAGAATAAGGACTACTCGCCTGAGTTTGCAGGATCATCCCTTTTATTTTTCAAAACTAAGACTAATTCTCTGAAATTGAAGCAATGAAATCACAACAGGCTCTGGTTGAAGTGAAACCCTGTTGTAAAAATGGTATTTTGCAGTCCAGTGCTCGTTGTCTAGGTGACTTTCACATCAACTTTGCCCTCCTTAGCAGAAGAAAAGTGTTTGACTAACTGCCAGGGTGCTACACCACCAGTTCAATGTGTAAATTATAACCTCAGTGTGTCATGACATCATCACAAGTGTCATTTATCTATTTGTATTACAGTAGCACGTAAAGGCCCCAAACAGAACTGGAATCAGTAATTGGAACTGAAGCCCTGAGCCTGAATAAACTAATCTATATAAGTAACTTCACGCACATGAGTAACTGGATTGAACTTAAATTTACTCTTTTATAGGTGTTTGCTCATTGTGGCCTTAGTTAAACTTGCTGTTGGTGCAGCATGAGCCAGAATGCAATCCATCTCCTTCTCCCATCGAAAATTTGATCTTAATGATCCATGAATTGCTTTAAAGAGAAGGACGAGGCCTTAAACTGGCATTGGAAACTGACTGGGAACCAGGGGAAGGGCTTGAGACTGATGTGTTCACTGGGATCTAAACCATGGAGAGGACAGGCAGCTGCAATCTATACCAGCTGGAGCCTGTGCATTGTCTTGACTTCACATTCAGCTTCAGATACACTGAATTACAATAATGCAACCTGAAGGTGACAGATGCATGGATCACTGTGGCCAGGTCCTCCTCCAGGAGTGAGGGATGAAGTTTCCTAGCGAGCTGAAGATCAAAGACATTTTTAGATAATGACGCTAACTGGTCATCCAGGTGACCTGAGGAGCCAGAACAGGACCCCCCCCCCCCCCCGCAATGTTTTGCACCACTTGGATGAATGTGTGGTGAAAATGAGAAGCTTGAGTTGTTCTTAACTGCATGTGGTCTCTTCATTAGTGAATCTATGGATTTCAGTCCTTAAATATTGCTCTTAAAACGTTTTTTGTTGTCTGTATTTATTGTTAAGGTATTGGGTGATGTAAAGACCTTTAATGACATGGGGTTTTTGTTGTGATGCTGTCATAGGGTGGCTGACCCCAGTAAATGAAGTAGGTCAGTGCCCCTGTGCCACAGCAGGTGCTCCATTTGGCCAATTATGGGGGCTGGGCAGGACCTGGGGGCTATAAAAGATCAAGGAGAGACTCTACCAGGGGGAGTCCCAGTAGGCTGGTTCAGTCAGGAAGGGCAAGTGAGAGCTGCCAGAGACCAGAAGACTGGAGTGGCTGCAGGGGGAAGCAGAAGGTGGTTTCTGGGAGAAGGCTGAAAGCAGGAGAACAGCCAGAGGGAGCTGTCTGCTGGCTCTAAACCCTAGAGCCATAGCCAAGGGTTGGAGAGGGCTGAAGGCAGGGGAGCAGTGCAGGAGCTCACCCACTGACATCTCTAGAGCCAGAGAGCTGGTCCCAGAATAACTGTGAGTGGGCTAGGAGGAGTGAAAGATGCTCTCCTGGGAAGAATGCTCCTAGCAGACATGCTGTGGGACTTCCCACTGAGAAAAGCTTGCACTCTGGTTATAAGGGCTGGGGTATATGTCCTGGTACAAGGCCAGGAGAGGACTGATAATTTGGGCATGGTCAAAGGCATTAGTGTGGGGCGTTGAGGGATGAGGTCTAATGAGTTTAATGACTGCTTGCACTTGGGTGAGAAACAGAGGTGTTTAGGGCTCTTGTCAGAGACTATGCTTTTGTAATAAAGTAATCCCACAAGGGCTGTTTGCACTAAGACTGTTGGGATTGTGTCAGGAAGGAAACTGAGGTAAGTGCATCTGTCATGTTGTGGACTGCTGCAGGACACATGGAATCTGTCATAGAGCAGCCATTGATATTTGTCTGTCACATTAGCCTTCTCTATACTTGTATATGGTGAATTTATCATCTTGTATATAATGGACACGCTGTAGGAGGAGATACTTTTCTATTATATGACCCTTTTTTTTCCCTTTGAAGAAAAGTGGAAAAAAAACATCTTTCCTATGGCAACAGACTTTCATTTTTACCCAAAATCCAAAGTGAATTTTTTCTACAAATGGAAGTATGGAAACAAATAGTGAAACTTTTTTTTTTTTTTTGGACAGTGGTGAGAACTTACTCACAAAGCTTTACTGGAAAGATCAATCTTAACTTGTGACAATGATTTTTTTTCTGTGGTGCTGTTACTCCCCTCTGTATCCCTGATACATAAATAAACTGTCCTGGAATTTCAGAACACCAGATTTTTAAACCTTTTTCTAAAAACAGATGTCAGTGTCAGAATAGCCTAATTGTCCTGAAATGCATTTCAAACACAATAAAAAGGAGAAGTGTAACTAATAAATGTGACAGTTATGGTGTTTATGGATAAATGTGCTTAAGATAACTGGAAGGAAGGCAAGAATGTAGAATACTTTGCTGCTGCAGCACTTACATGATTTTCACAAAGCATATTTATTTACAAGTGTCACTTCTCACCAGTTGGCTATGTTAGTTTCTTACCACCGAGATTTATATGAAAATGCAAATTCTGACCAGCAGTGTTATGAACTGATAAGCACATCAAATTTAGCTGCTCTTAGAGCATTAAATGAAATTAACAGCCCCATTTCATCTCATTTTGGTAAGGTTATTATAAACTGCACTTTCCTTCCATGAAATGGGGTTATATTGACTAAAGCTGTTTCTTTGTTTGTTTCTGCTGTAAGGTAGCCTCCGGGCTTAACTAATGTTGTACATTAGATATGTATATTTGGGCTAAGGAGGCTAGGAATTTGTGTGTGATGGTACAACAAACTTCTACTGATCTTTTAAATCTGGTTCTGAAATCACTTGGATTACACTGTTACCTGCTTATCAGTGTAAAGCACTCAAGTGTGCCCTGCTGGTACAGGGCTGGATGGAGCTGGGGGCCTTGTTGTATGTTCTAGCCACTGCCCAGAACTTGAGCTCTGCAAAGGGATAGCATGCATTTCCCTGCGGTCCATGCTCTACCACATGTCTAGGTGGGTGTGATCAACCCCCAAGCTTGCAGACTGCACCTCCTCCTGGCCATAGAATAGTGGGGTGCACACAAAGAGGAAATCCTGTCCAAGTTGCTGCCTGGGTTCCCAGCACCCATTTTTCTCCTATAAAGTCACTTGCTCAACACATCATGTGCTTTTGCCATACAAGTTTTAGATGCTAATTGTAAGTAGCAGGGATAGCTCAGTGGTTTGAGCATTGGCCTGCTAAACCCAGGGTTGTGAGTTCAATCCTTGAGGGGGCCACTTAGGGATCTGGGGCAAAAATTGGTCCTGCTAGTGAAGGCAGGGGGCTGGACTCGATGACCTTTCAAGGTCCCTTCCAGTTCTAGGAAATTGGTATATCTCCAATTGGTATATCATGACCATGGGATAGCTAAGCATTTAAAAGGCCCTTGTATTTGTAATTCGCCATAAGTAGGAATAATGGGCAAAGGGATGGGGCCTTGTGACACACAGAAACCTCACACCAGCAGAGAAGGGGTTAAGGAGTACCTATGGGCCCGCCTAGCCCCACCCCACTCTACCTGCAACCAGTACCAAGCCAGGAGGGGGAATAAAAAGAAAGAGCTGGCTCAGTTCAGGGCTGACTGGCCAACAAGGTGGATGGAGGTGTGCCTGAAGGGAGCTTTGCCCGCAGAGTGATATGCCTGCTAGCCAGCCTGTGGAGAGGAGCATTTTAGACCCTAAGAAGCAAGTGATGCACAAATAAGAGACAGTTTGGGAACAAAGGAAATGGTAGGGATACCCCACAGGAAGACTGGTGGATGGTTTGGAACTGAGCTGGATTTGCTCTTGTTCTAAAAGATTTGAGGCTATGTTACCGAGGGTTTTCTGAACCCAAAGCAGTGGTAACTTAACTGTTTCTCTCTAGGCAGTGTTGGGAATAAGTCAGTAGGGACACAGCTCCTCCGTCTGATAAATGGTTGATGCAAACCAGAGTGCTTTTACTTAAAGCTACTTTTTATTAGGTCTCAAGTGTGTGCACACACATACCGTAGCAATAGGTTCAGAGCACCCTAAACATTATAGTTATCCAAAGTATGAGATTGTTTCAAGTGAGCACCAGCTGGGCTTCCAGGGGCCCTCCAGCTGCTGAGGAGTTTAGGTGTCAATTCCTTGCCCGAAAAAAGTTTCCTTGGTCTGCTCCAAAGTGTATTCTTTTGCTTAATCTTTTATAGCTAACTTAAACAGAGCACATAACTCAGTGACCGCTAGTGGGTCACTGTAATGGCAAGGCCCCCACCTCTCATGAGCACCCCTTCTGGTCAGGTGTGTCTGCAGTCTTTAAACAGTCCCAGCCCTGGTATTGAGCTGTACCCGTCTCCCCCCCCGGGCTTCCTCACTTGAGGCAATGGCTTCACCCTCTCCGGGCCCTTCTGGCCCTAGCTAGGCCACTAAGTAGTTCATATCCCCTTCTGGGGATTTATTGCTGTCCAATTGTAGGCCACTTCCCCAGTGGCCTGTAGGGGGGACCTGGGACCACCACTATTCCAGGTCCCAGCTGAAAAAGAAAATAAAGAAAATTAGCTGTTGCCACCAGCTAATCAAACAGCATATGCACAAACCTCTTAGCACACCAAAAATCCAATCCTGTTCTTAAAAAAAGTTAAATTTTATTAAAAACAAAAAGGCAGAAAATACATCTGGAACTTAGGCTTTTGCTAGATTTTAAAAGAGCAATTCCAAAAATTAAGCACCCAAACTAGTTTTAAAGGTTACCAGCAAACAAAAGCATCAGGGGTTAGCAGAGAGGAGTCCACAAAGCCAAAATAAAAAAATAAACCTAATTGTGTCTAACTAAACATTCCCTATCCGAATATCTTCTTCTAGGCATGGAAGATGAATTTTCATACCTGGTTCAAACCTTACACAGTATTTCTGCTCCGTGTCTCCTCCGGAGAACAACAGACAAAGAGAGTTTCTTTCCCAAATATAAAAGTTCTAGCCTTCCCATTGGCTCTTTTGGTCAGGTGCCCACTCCTGACCAAGATGGATTTACAGCTAACTGGCTGGCTGGGTGTCCATTAAAGGGAGCTCCCCCCAACTTCATTTATCACTGTGAGGGGGAGGGGGGCCACAGAGCTCCTCCAGGCCGCAGCAGGGAGAGAGAGCTAGGCCAGAGGAGTTCTGTGCCCCCACGGTGGCCCTGGGGTCAGAGGAGCATGCTCACTCACTCTCTCCATTGTGGCCCTGGAGCTGGAAGAGCTCTGTGCCCCCATCAATTATTGGGGGGCCCATGCCCCTGCTTGCTCCTCCTGGTGCACCCCCCTGTGTCTGTGACAAGATGCAAGAGGAGGCAAGTTCTCAATCTGGAGAACATCTGAACATTACTTCAGTCTGACAAATGTTAAACTTTGCCAGCTCTTGCAAGCAAGGCATAGCAAAGATCCAAATGTCAGCCCTGAAAAATCAGAGGCAATGGGTTTTCACTAAATACTTTCTGTTTCCATGATAACTCTCTTTATGAAGTACATTTTGTAAGCTTACTTGACTCAGATGCAGATTGGATTATTTATTCTGTATTTGAAATAAATTGGAGGGAAAATGATGACTCACTATTTCAGTGAATCTCACTGAGTAGATATCCATCACAATGAATTACCTTGTTTCATTAAAATATTTTATGAATTTATGGTCTTTGATCAGCTGTCCCCTAGAAAATTGAGAGTGCCTCCTGTGATCGTCATCATTAATATACAGGGGCAAAAATGGGCTGTCTCTTTCAGTAGAATGAGATTGCCTACAGCAGTGGTCCCCAACCTTTTTTGTCCAGCGGGCGCCAAAAAAGAAAAAAAAAAAAACGAGCGCTGCAGGCGGGCGCCAAAAAAAAACAAACAAAAAAAACCCCCGAGCGCTGCTGGCGGAGCAAAACAAAAAAACAAAAAAACCCAAGCGCTGCCGTGCCAGCGGACGCCAAGCGTTGCCAGCGGAGGAAAAAAAAAAAAAAAAAAAAACGGAGGGCTCCGCGGGCGCACTTACACCCCCCGGTGGGCACAATGGCGCCCGCGGGAACTGCGTTGGGGACCCCTGGCCTAGAGAATCCCATACAAATTCTACAACTCTCCTGCACTCTTCTAAAATGGTTCAGTTCTTCACTGGGACCTCTGAGTTCCCATCTGAACTCAGAGGATCCACCAGCTGTTGCTCTGTATGCTTAACATCCTCGGGGATCTGTATTATGGCCCTGATACTCTTTGCCTAAGAGCACTGGCTCAGACTCACCTTACCACCATCAAAAGCCCAATCTTGCATGCCTTTGCCTTGTACTCCCAAAACTCTCACTGACTTCAGGATCAGAACACTAACTCCCTCTCTCCTCTTCAAACAAACATCTGTTTGGTGACTCTTAACAGTCTGGTTATGTCTACAGTGCAATCAGGAGGGGTGGTTGTAGCTCATGTAGGCATGATCAAAGCTAGCAAGCATGACAATAGCAGTGTGCCTGTGGCAGCATGGGTTAGCCTCACAAGTCCAACCCCACCCAAGACCCTGGTACATACTTCAGTGGCTAGCTAGTGCCATCCGCCCATGCTGCCATGGCGACAGTGCTACTGTTACTCAAGTTAGCTTTGATCTCCCTAGATCAAAGCTAGCTCAGGTATACTTATGTGAGCTGCATTCACACCTACCCTAAAATCTTATGATGTTACAGGTGAATTACATGTGATTGGTGGAGGGGGAGGCAGGAGAGAAAGCACAACCAGAATAGCTAATGTCTGGAGGTTAGGGCACTCACCTGGATGTGGGAGACAGTCATTCAAGTCCTTACTCCAAATTAGGCACAGCAGGGATTCGTGCACGGGTCTTCCATATTGTGACAGGGTCACCAGGGTGCAACCTGGACTGTAGGACCACTGAACCCTCTGTCCCACCAATCTGGGCTGCCTTTCACACTGTGATGCTGATGTCAGGCTACAAACTTCTGGCAGGTACTGCACTTACACAGACATCCACTGGCAGGGACACACCCAACTGAGTTACACAAATGCTCTCCCAGCCACTCATGAACCAACAATGGAGAGGCTCCAGCCAATTCCTCCCAGCTCCCCAGTCTTGCACCCCAGAACTGTACCATCTTGCACGAGTCAGAAGCCTGGCCAGTGTAAGTTCATTACCCAGTCCACCCCTCCCTCGATGTGGAGAGGACACACACTAGCCTTTGTAAACTGAGCTGAGATTTCCCAAGCACTTCAACCAAAACATGCTGTTTTAAGTAAACTATAAAACAGATTTATTAACTACAGAAAGATAGATTTTAAGTGATTATAAGTAACAGGCATAGAGATCAGAGTTGGTTACTTAAGAAATAAAAATAAATGTGTAGTCTAAGTTCTACAAACTAAGCAGAATTTGAATCAAGCAGTGTCTCATCCTGACAGATGGTACAAACAAGTCACAGATCTTCAAACACAGACTGGACTCCATTTCTGGCCTGGGACCACCCATCTCCAGTTCAAAATCTTTGTTCTCCAGATGTTCCTCCAGCTGTTGAGCTGCGGGACAGGAGAAAGGCCAAGTGATGATGTCACTTCCCCTCTTTTATATTTTCTTCCAGCTTACTGGAAAGATGTTTGCTGTGACGTGGGGATCAGGCAGTCCCCATTGGTCAAGCAGTCTCCATTGCATACGTGCTTTCTCTGAGAAGTCTCTGGGATAGTGGATTCTTTCTTTGATGGGTGCTGATGAGCCATCGATGACCGTCTGGCTATCTATGGCTACTCCATTGTTGTACCTGAAAGGCTGGTTGTGGGTGTTCCCAACCTCACAACATATTTCAGTGACACATACAGCAATACTTCATAACTTCACATACAGTCCAACAGGATATTAATGTTCAACAGATCAAGACTTTTAAAATACCACCTCACAAGGCATACTTTGTACAAAACATATCATATTCATATCACCACGGTGAATATGGGGGTTCCAGGGTGCTACTTTGAGGTACAGAGTGTCACACATATCCTAAGTGAATGTCAGAGTATTGTTGGTTCTGGACTCTTTGCCATTTTCTGACAAATATTTTGTCAAAGTTCCCCACCAGCTGTGTATACAGCACAAGGAAGCCACCCAAAACACTATTATACATTTCAGCTAAATGCAATAATTGTCTGCTTCAAGGTTAACCAGACTTCTTTATGGGAGTGGGATGGGGGAAATATCAAAACATTCTCACATCTCTGAGATCATGTGGCTTACACCATCTTCACTAAAAGGACTAATAATCAGGAAGCTATTCTACTACATCAATACGCTTGACAAGCTAAAAAATAGCTACAAGATTTCATGAATATTTTTGTGCAAATAGCATTTGTTAGTGTCAATACTTCCCCCTGCTGTAGATTCTAAATTAGTGTCTATTCTCCTATTTAGTTAAAATTAAGCTCTTTTTTTGTTTACTTTTGCACCGAATTCTATTTTGGTAGAAAATGCATTACATGCTTCAGAAGGATGTTTCTCACAAAGTCCAGATGGCAACAATAATAATTTATCTTTAGCTTTAATGATTACATTCACCAATCTGATATTATAAATCTATTTTCATTCGGTCATAGTAGTTGTAGCAACTCAGTGGAAAAACTACTTGTTAGATCTTCATTTAGAAGAATTCAGTAGCTATAGGGCTACTGCTACGTGGATAGCTTTACCTAAGAGTTTAGAACAGAGATACTCTGGGAGTGGAGGGTTCAACATGAGGGAACAGGATTTGGGGCAGTTCCCTGGGAGGTGGGGTGGGTAGGGGAGAAGATGCCACCTATGTGGCATGGAGCCCATGTCCCCTGGAGATCCATGTACCCTGTGTGAGGGGCCAGAGGATTCTTGCATTAGTGCTGAGGACTCATTAATATATCAGAGAAAGTTATAGCATGATTCCATGGCTGGATGTTAAAGCTGGACACATTCAGACTGGAAATAAGGTGTCACCTGGAACACTTTAGCAAGGGTTGTGGTAAATTCTCCATCACTGACTATTTTTAAATCAAGATTGGATGTTTTTGTAAGAGCTCTGCTCCAGGAACTATTTTGGGGCAGTTCTATGGCCTGTGTTATACAGAAGGTCACAGTGGATGATGACAATGGTCTCTTCTGGCCTTGGAATCTATGAATCAGAGGCAGATGTTACATGTGCATTTACTATTTGGAAAGTTAAATGTGTTGGATTTAAAATCAAGTTGTAACCACTATCACTCTCGCACTGGTACATTATGTATGGGACATGAAACAAGCTTTGCTTTTGATTGTTGTAATGTTTCTCTAGCTACAGTATTCTATTTTTTCCCCTTGGGATGCATTTAGGTTTGCTCCAGTACATGCTTTAAAGGATAAAACTCATGAATGCTTAGCCCTAGTTGTCAGTCTGAAGCAGCTTGCTCTCACGGCGCTGCGCCTACAAAAATCTTTCCTTCCAGTGAGGAGGGCTAGACACTGCTGCCTCTAGACTCTGTCAAGACTACTCTGACTTGACCAGCAGGGTTAATTCGAATATCTCACAGTGCACCCTGCTGTAGAGGCTGAGCGTGCTGTTACACAGTACTGTATCTTTGATTTAGGCTCTTAACTTTCACTGAAATCAATGGAAGTTAGGCCCAAATCTTCAGATATTGAGGTGCCTTTGCCATTGCAGGGCTGCAGACGCTGGATGACCTCTGCTCTGCCACCGGAGCCTCTCCACTGTACATTGCCATTAGCGAAGAAACGTTGAGTTAGGGAAGCTGCCATACGACTTGTTGGTAAAGTAACAGTAAAACTGCTGTCCCCCCTCAGTCCAAACCATGCTGTTCATCTGCTTATATCTCCTCTGGAACATGCTGGCTGAACCCCTTTAAGGATAAGGGTCTCAATTCTCCTGCAACTGAACAGGTGCACCTTGGCCGGGGGGGGGGTCAGGAGAGAATCAGACTTGAGAGCCAGAAGGGGAAACAGGGAAATCAGTCCAAACAGACACCTGGAGAAGGGGGTCAGCTTCCAGGAAGGGGCTCAAAAGGGAGAGCACGACTCCGTTGCAGCAGCAAGCTGCAGAGCCTCCCTGGGAATAGGGAGGCAGGGCTAGCTTGCCAACCTTCCTGAGTCAGTGCTGGAAGGCTGAAAGAGGCTGAGTTGTTGGACTGTACTTTGGGATTTTTAAGGACTATTTTGCATTGTGTGGGACAGCAAGCAGGCCCCAGGTAGGGGAAATATTGGACATGAAAACATATGTGGAATTTTTAAGGAGTCAGAGGGGAAACCGAGGCAGTAACCCTGGCAATATTGTGCACAGTTACAAGGGAGGGATTGTGATAGCCTCTCATCATCACAGTATCTGAGCACCTAAATATTTATGGATGTGAGGTAGACTTTCAAAGGCTCAAATGGCACATAGGCATCTAGTACCATCTGAGCCTTGGGGGACGGGGAATCTACACCCTTCGATTTACAACACCCCTCTGCGTTATCTCCATTTGACAGCTGGAAGAATAGAGATTAAGGGTATGCCTACACAGCAATTAAACACCTGTGGCTGGCCTGTGTCAGCGGACTCAGGCTCGTGGGGCTGTAAAATTGCAGTGTCAATGTTTGGGTGCAGGCTGGAGTCCGGGCTCTGGGACTCCCCTCCCCCCTTAGGGAGTCCCAGAGCACAAGCCCGAATGTGTACACTACAATTCTGCAGCCTGAGTCAGCTGATAAGGGCCGGGGGTGGGTGTTTAACTGCAGTGTAAACATGCCCCAGCTAACACCGGAAGTTACCCAGGCAGAGCTGGGAACTGAATCCAGAGCTCTGGAATCTCAGTTCAGTGCACTAATCACAAGCTCATCCTTCTTCCAAAATCAGTGAACCATAGAAAACCTCAGAGGTCTCTCATGGAGGTTATCTGTGGCTGAGGATGGGGTCAGGGAAAAGCCAAAGGCCTGATTCTCACTTGCACTAAGGCTCGTTTACACCACTATGGCAGTCTAAAGGGACCTTAGAGTGGATGTAAATTATATCTACACTCCCTTAAAGCCTCTTTACATTACCAGAGTACTGTAAAGGGGCCTTACTGGAAGAGATAAGCAGGACCCTAATATCTAGGTATCCAAGGAGAGACACTCATCCTAATCCAGCACCTGTATTCTGGGTAAAAGGTGCAAAAGAGCCTGAAAAGCCCTGGATTTCATGGGAGGGGGCTCCCCCAGTGCAGGCACTATGGAAGAAAGTTGTTAGGCTGCTTTTTGAGGAGACCTTTTGCAAACCTGGTGCAGGGGGAAGCAGGGGCACACTGTGGGCTGGGCCACAACCCTGAGGAGTTACTGGGCAGTCCTGTGATTCCAAGAGCAACCCCTGGGAAGCTGCTGTAAAATTAGAGGTGCAGCATAGTCTCACCCCCGCAAAGTAACCCTTCTGGGCCAGGTCTTGTAACCTCTACCTACGTATATAAAATCAATTGAAATCCAAGGGCTGTACCTGTGGGTAGGGATACAAGATGGGGCTCAAAACATTTAAGGACCAGCACAAAACCTACACACCTTTCCTTGACACATTCAGATAACACTTTTTATTCTACTTTATATAGGGGAAAAAGTAGCTCATATCCAACAACAGTACTTTCCGATGCAGCCAAGAGGAAATCTTTGTTCAGTAATCAAATGGGAAACAGGGCCATGATTACCTTTTCATTGGTCTACTGCCTAAGGATGATAGGATAGATGCTGTCAGTCAGAAATGGCAAAGGGAGATAGTCAATGCAGTGGGAGAGGGAAAGAGGGGGAGAGATTGTTATCCCTTCCAGTGATCTATAAGCAATCTCAGATAAAGTCAAAGCTACACTGCAAAGCCAATTTAAGAAAGACCAGTAAAAAAACATTTCTTCAAGGAGTTCAGGGCAAAATTAACCCCCCTGCCCTTTATTTCATTTGGTATTAGCTGTTCTACAAATGCCATTAAGTGACATCTTTCTCCTGCAGGCCATCTACTATATACCAGGATTACCGCAAACCTTCTCTTCTCCCCCGACCCTGAAGAACAGTTAGTGGCTGACAGTTGAGGAGGAGGAATCTAATCTGACAGCTCTGTGAAAGCGGATGCTGACAATTCTTGATAGTGGGATAAGAAATCCCTTCTGTCTGAAGCCACCATGTAGGTAAGTGTCTGCAGGAAAGAATTCTAAACACGGCTAGTAGCTGTGCATCACTTGTACTGCTATGATCTGTTACAGAATAGGTCCAGAAAAGACCCGGTGTAGCAAAATAATTTTTTTAAAGTGAAGCTATCGTAATGTCTTGATTGAAATGAAATCTTCTGTAGGAACAGACAGCTATTACATGATGCCCAAAGCAGGTGTGTGAGAATGTTGTTTTCAATCACTGCACCGTGGCATCAATCCAGTGTTACTCTATTGTTAATTTGTATTCCAATAACACAGACTGGCTTCAACACAGATTGGGGCCCCATTGTGCTAGGTACTATATAGAGAAAGCTGCTGCTCTGAAGAGCTTGCAGCCTAAATACGTAAGGCAGACAACTCGCAACCATGTTTGGATGGAACGGATGTCCTTGGTGCATCTCACCCCCTTGATGTGCTCCCCCTCCAACTGTTCAGATCTATCAGGGAGGGGGAAGGGGGCACAAGCTTGTTCCAAGTGACACTGCTTTCTAGAGGTTTGCTCTAGTCCAGGCTGCACCATTGGCACATTCTGTGAGGTGGGAATGTGCAGAGGCCACTTAAGGGAATACTATCCGTATGGAGAACTGACGCACAAAGATTAAGTGGCTTTCCTGAGATGACACAGGAAATCTATGGCAAGAGTCAGGAGTTGATCCCAGATCTCCTGAGTCCCAGTCCGGTGTTTCAGGAAACATTAACTCCAGATTTACACTAGTGTAGTTGAGAGTAGAATTTGTTACCAATAGTGACTTGAGTGGGATACTCACTCATCCATTGTCAGGCTTCTTGTTTCAAAGTCAGTGGTCCTCTTCATAGGTGGTTTTTGAGCAGGTAAATTTTCCCAGGAATGCTTTTGGGTATCTGCAGTGAAGGTGCATATATACTCTCTGCGCTATGCACACACCAGCACTCTTGCACAAAACTTTTACACCTGTGGCCTTCTCTCTAAATACAGTTGCTTTTTCTTTCTAAACATTTAATTTAACGTAGTGTCATCTAGTTTCACCTATTTAATGTTAATCAGAGGATAGCAAGTGCTTGTGGTTCTATTATCCAAGGTGGAACACAGACCTTCAGTAAACAGTCCTGACTTTTAAGACTCCTGTCTTGTTTGTTTCAGAGGGCAGTTACTATAGCAAAGTCTTTTCAAAACAAGTTCACTTTTTAAATGGTCTCTTCAGAAAATTTGGCTTGTTAATATATACTGATTTTTTTTGCCTACTTAAAAGCTAGGATTTGTACTTCGAACATGCAAATCACATACCTACATGTCTGTCTTGACAAATCCAAATTTCTGCATGACCAAAACCAGAAAAAAATTGCACATGTGCAAAATTGCGGGGGTAACTTTTTTAAAAAAAGGACTCACGGTGGGTCTTTAAAAACCTTGTCCATCGTGCTTCAAAACTACTAGAGAAGACTTGGAATCAGAATACTTTGGAGAGCTTCGGGTAAGGATGCAGCCCTTGATCGTAATTTTGGGGAACTCTAACTCTGGTCTATCACTTCTAACTGCTGATATTAGATATAGCAAATATTCCTTAGTGATTCTAGGCTACTCTTTCACTCCCCCGATTTTGGAGCAGGCCAGATTCAAACAACCTCCATCATGACTTTCAACAGCCCATGGACTGCTATACATTGGATGAATGGTTTCCTAGTGACTGTTCAGGCTCCCCAGAGTGCACACCCCCTCCCACAGTTTTGGCCTGCCCCTCTGTCTTCAACATGCTCACTCTACCTAAAACAAAGCGGTATAGGGGAATCCATTGCTGGCATCAAGGCAATATAAATATAGATCCCATTAATGAGCAAGAGTCTGACTTCAGTAGGCGCTGAATCAGGTCCATATCCCCTCCCCTTTTATTTATATACATACTAGTTCAGTAAAAACCCTGTAATAGAATTACTGTCCCTCATTACTTAACTTCTGGCAATGGAGTCTATTTCCACGTGTGGAAACTGTTCTTCTGGTCCCGGGACTTGAGTGTCCTGGAACTATGCCTTAGCACAGAGAAATGCTGTCTGGCTCTGGAGAAGCCATACTTTGGCTACTCCTTCTGTGTCGCAAATGGCTGGTATAGTAAGAGGCCAACATAACTTGGCAAATGGTTAAATATTAGATACTCTGTATAATGTTAGTTTGCTGTCTCATACAGAGAGAAACTTTTTGAGAGGCAAATTTTAACATTTCTTTAGACAGCAAGTTTTGCTTGCATTCACCACCTCTTAGGAGAAGGCATTTGGGGCCAGATTTCTAAAGATATTAAGATGCAGATAGGTACATAGTGGGATTTTCAGAAGTACGTCTCTTCATGCCTCTTTAGGCACCTCAATAACTTGAGAAATCTGGCCCCCATTTACCTCAGACGAGCTCACTATGAGAAGCTAAAATTCTCTAGCAATGTCTTGAACATATAAAAAGATCTTTCTCCAAGATCTAGAGCAGGGGTCGGCAACCTTTCGGAAGTGGTGTGCCGAGTCTTCATTTATTCACTCTAATTTAAGGTTTCGCGTGCCAGTAATACATTTTAACGTTTTTAGAAGGTCTCTTTCTATAAGTCTATAATATATAACTAAACTATTGTCTGTAAAGTAAATAAGGTTTTTAAAATGTTTAGGAAGCTTCACTTTAAATTAAATTAAAATGCAGAGCCCCCCGGACCGGTGGCCAGGACCTGGCAGTGTGAGTGCCACTGAAAATCAGCTCGCGTGCCACCTTCGGCACGTGTGCCATAGGTTGCCTACCCCTGATCTAGAGGGTTTTAAAATCCTCCTATAGAATTGTAGAGCAAGGATCCAGTTCTCTAGGAGGCCCAGAAATCCTCTAGAAAAGGCCTTCTAATGTAAAACTCCTAGAGGGATGACAACTGAAATGATAAATACAAAAGTGAAGATCACTAGGAAAATCGATCAAGGTGAATAAAATAAATTTTTAAAATCCAATTTAAATGTGTAAATTTAAATTAATTTTCTTTTTAAAAATAAGCCTGTTTAAAAATCTGAATTTTAGTACAAAACGTTAAGGCCTAAATGTCTCTTAAAATCCGAGGAAAAACCATCTCACTTTTGAGATCAAGCTTTATAAACATGGCGCAATAGGTCATGCACTGTATTGAGGGATTTATCTTGTGAAGGGACCTAGGGAGCTGTGCTATTGGGTGCAAGAGACTGGCAACGTCAGATGTGTTTGGATGCAGCCTCTGACTCCAGGGAGACATCTTGCATCACCAGCATCATCCACAGACTGCCTGGGTAGTCTCATACTCCTATTTTATAGCCTCTGCCTACCTTAACTCTGATTGTCTAATTTCTCAAATTATGAAACCTTAACTACATCCTCCATGGACACTTACTGTGCTACTCATGGAAGAACACTGATCTGCCCAGTAGCTATCAGCCCTTCCTTTTTGATGGTTCTAGGCACAAAGTAAATGGCCTTGCTCTGCCTCATGCCATGTGTACATAGACAAATGCAAAAAACCTAGTTCCATTAATTTCTCAACTGTCTCCCTTTGCTTTGCAATATTTGTCTAGAGACAAAAGGCATGTTAGGGTTGCCAACTCTGTAATATTTAAAAACTGGACACTCCAGCAGGAGTGTTGAAACCTCCCTTTCCCCACCACTTCCCCCCCAGGCCTCACCTCTGCCCCGCCCCTTCCCCTTGAGGCCCCACTCCTGCCTTGCCACTTCCACCAGGCTCCGCCCCCTGTTTACTCCTCTTTCCCCCACCCTCTGTCGCTCACTGCTTTTCCTCTCTCCCCCATCCCTGCGTGGGTCGGGGGGGACTCGCCTGCAGAGCCAGGGCTGGGAGCTGCAGCCATCTGATGTGGGTAGGAGGTGGCCCTGGCTGAATACGGGTTGGTGCATGTGATGACTCGGTGCTTCCCCCGCCTGTAGTAACTGGACTTTGGCTGTCTGGTCAGTAGATCTGACCAGACATCATCAGGTCCCCTTTTTGACCGGACTTTCTGGTCAAAAACCAGACACCTGGCTACCCTAATGTGGGTTAAGAATAGAAGTCTTGGATAGCTTTGTTTTTCTGGGGGGTGGAAGAATTATATAACAAGGGAGAAAGAGCAGATTGTACAGCTAGAAAGGAGCAATGCTGGTGTCAGAGCCCAGGACTGGCAGGGTGGACTAGGCCCACAGGCCCCCTGCTGGAGACCTCAGGGTCCTACCAGACTCTGCTCCAGAGAGGAGCAGAATAGAAGTCCTCCAAGTGGCCTAGAGTGGTTGCGGGGAAGCAGCCAATGCAGGAGGCTGCAGAGAGCAGCCAATCAGGGCCCAGCAGACTCAGATAAAAGGAGCTGCAAGGTCAGAGTCACTCAGTACCTTCCTGGAGCTGGAGAAGTGAGGACTGTGAAGGAGCAGTAGGACCATGGAAGGGACAGTTGCTGGCAGGTACTGGGGGAGCAAGAGAGAGCTCCTGGCTGGTTGGTGGAACTGAGTAAGGATTGAGCCCAGGGAGGGCTGCAGAAATACCAACAGAGGGGTACAGGGATAGGTACCTGGTGGATTGTATACCCTGGAAGGGGTCTGTTCTGTTTCACATACAGACTATGAGAGAGACTCAGCCGGAGGACTGAGTCACTGAAAACCTGCCTGAGAAACCACCGATAGGGGTCACCACAATCAGAGAGAGTGCAGGCACAAGCACTTGACAAGGGAATGCTCGTGAGTGGTGGGCGCTATGCTATTATAAGGACACTAAAAAGGAACAGCGTTTTTCAGATTGCCGCCTCTAGTGTTGATTTCAATATCTGGGAACTGGAGAAAAAACTGCCAAGGCTGCAGGTTGTAAGAGACCCTATTTGAGAATATATTCAAGAAATTCCTGTACCTCTGGGTAAAAAAGGAACATGTGCCAAATGTAAACAGTGAAACAAAGATGCAAGGCCTGGCTGTTGGAATGAAACATTATGAAAAGCATTTCTCAAAAGGCAATGACTGTAAAGACCTGTATTAATCATCTTTACAATCTGGATCTACTGGTTAGTACATTTATTTTTGCACTCTTCTTGTGGACTGCCTATCATGTCTTACTATGCTAATAAGGGATAACTCAGATTGTCATTTGAGTTTTGGGTGGATTACTTATGAATTTAAAAGTGTTTGTGTTCAAAATATAATTGGTATGGTTATGGGAGTATGTATCAATAACAGTAAAAAGTAACTGCTAGACTTCTGAAATGGCTTAATAGATAGTCAAACATTTTAGGGGAAGATTTCCTGTTTAAAACTTTTAGGTTTGAGGTTTTTTATGTTGCTAGTAATAAGGGTTAATAGATTTTAAAAAAATCCGTATGACTAATTCTTTTCCCTATAAAACCCGGTTTAGAATAAATCACTTAAACAGTGGTACAAAAAGCTGCAGTAGGAGGAATCTTTCATTTACTGTTTTTTAGTGTTAGTGCACTGAGTAACACTCAGTGAGTGACTTTACCATTTTGTCCAGCTTCGACATCAAGGGGTTTTGAACATCCATCTGCAATGTCTAAATCTTCAAGTCATCTGCTGGTACCACCAGCATTGCTGCAACTAAACATACATCAGACAGTCGATTACCTGTATCTAAAGACTCATCCAATAAAGCATGGATGAGTTTGTAATCAGCACCAGTGAATTCCAGCAAGACTCCATAGGTGAAAAGATTGCTCAGTGCATCTAACAAATCCCCCCTTTCATCTTGTTCAGACAAAGATTTCATTGACCTGGTTCAATCATTATGACTAGGCTATGCACCACCCAGTGGAGCAGGCGCTGCTGGAAGGCTGCTGGATGCAGCATGAGAGAAGGAAATTGAACAATGGTGCAAAAAACTGATGGGGAAACTTGTTAATCTGAGTCTTGATGGGTGCATCAGTGTACACAAGGATCCAATAATATATGCTTGTTTAACAGAAATGGGGTTGTCTATCTTAGATAGAATTGATACCCCAGGAAATGCCCATATAGCAGAACAAAAAGCTATAACAAATTGAAGTGTCAATTATGTACCTTTGTCACAGAGAATGCTGCAAAGATTAGAAGAAATCAAGAAGATGATATGAAGGGAATATGAAATTTCTAATATGTGGCTGGAGTGTAATGGTGACCAAGTGCACATTTCAATGCATCTTTTAGCTAGAGTCTTAAGTACAACTCCAAGAATAAAGAAAATATTAAAATTGCAAAATAATTCTATACCCACTGTTTAAGCTTCACTGAGGAGAACAGGAGGATTCATACTATTTTCTGCCAAGATGTGATTGAATTCAGTGGTTGATTGTTGAGCAATTTATGAGGAACTGGCCTATTCTGATTATTTGTGAACAAAGTTGTGACAAAATAGATTAATCTAATCACAGCAAAGTAGTCCACATCAGACTAAAGAGAAATGTAGACGATACGCTGAATATACTGAAGCCTATTTCCATAGCCTTGGACAGGAGACACAGATCGCTGCATGGAAGAGACTCCTGTCCAGGAGCGTGCGCTCTGTGTGAACATGTGAGCATGACCAGGGACAGCTGCTGGTGAACCTGGTGCCCGCCCCAGTGGGTGGGGCTGGGGACGGGGCTGGAGGTGGTACAGCCACTCCAGAGGAGCTGCCGGCATGGGGCGCTGGCTCCTGGGAGCGGCAGCCTGACCTGCTGCTCCTTTTTGGTTCCTGGTAAAGCCCTGCAGCTCTGTGGATACTGATTTATATCCACGGATATCTGCATCTGCGGATATAAATTTGTATCCATACAGGGCTCTAGTGTGTGTGTGTGCAATGCACCTGGCATATGGCATCCTCCAGGTCTGGGCTGGAGCAGAGCGGAGATGGGGGTGGGCCTGAATGCTAAGTTGGTGGGCCCTGGCCCATCTAGGCCCACCTGTGGCTACACCCCGGGGCTGACCTGAAATGAGTTTAATTCACTGACTACAATTAATCCCTCTGTTCCTTTAATAAATCATGCAGTTGTAAATATGAAATGTTTTGATAAGTTTAACACTTAAGGTTGTTTAATATTATATGCTTTAATTAAATTTGTTACCAGTCAAACACCTTGACACAAATCACGAGCACAAAGTTAATTTGTCTAGTAAATAAGCAATTTATCATTCACCAGTTTCTAGTATATTAAAAATGTACAATTAAGAATCTGAAAATATTAAGCCATTGATATACTTTTTGCAAGCTAGGAAAATCTAGTATAAAAGCTCTATTTAGTTGTAAATATGTCTTAATGGTTATATCAAAAAGTGAATGTACTTTTCTTTAGAAAATAAAGTTGATTAGAATTGATGATTTAAAGTGAGGCTTTCTATTTGGTGATGTAAATCAATCTACTACCTTGAACTTAAACTGCTGATACTAACAAAATACCATTAAATAATCCACAATCAGGATCCCAAATTAGGTGGATAGACTGAGTTTTGCAGGGTTTATATCCTTTCCAAATGCTTGAAGAAGAAAGAGGGTAGTTTTTTTAAATGAGTCATGCTGCATTGATATAAACTTCTCTGCAGTTGGGGAAATATTTGACTACATTAAAAATACCAAGCTAAGAAATGGCTTCTATTTTATTTCAAGTAAACACAGCATTTGTATCTTGGCTATTCTTCACATATCATGAATCACACAGCACTTCAAGCCCAGTTTAATATTTTTAATTGCTTTCCGTCTTTCTTCTCACAGCTGGCAGATGGCACAGCCTGATCTATATCACTCCTTGTCAATGGTGTTGGTTACTTGTGAACAAATAGTGTTACTGAGTTTATTCCCTTTGATCCATACACAACTTGAACAAGGTGCAATTAAGGGTTGGTCTATTTCCTCCCCCCGTTATGGCATGATCCCTGAAGCGCTAAACAGCTGTTTGGGGGGAGTATTTCTGTGTTTTTACACACGGAGGTCCATGACTAGGGCTCGTAGGTGCTATGGCAATACAACTAATAAATAAAGGACAGTCGAAGTCTAGCATTAACGGCCAGTCTATTTCAGGAGAGCCACTGCCATTGCAGAACCAAGGAGACCTGAGAGTCTAAGTTAACCAGCAAATACAATGCTTATGTTGCTTTGGTTTAGTTGAGGCAAGAGAATGCACTGCTCAAGTTGTGTAGTGAGTATTGACTGTTTCTGTACTTCACATGTTGTTATGCCCTAAGCAGAATGGACATAATGAATAATAATAATAAAAAGGCAAGGTAGTAAGAAGGTGAACTGATATCAGCTTAAATCAATTGACAAGGAAAGGAAGGATCAATAATACCTTTCCTATGCTGGGGATAAATTAAGCTGCCTCTCTATGACCAGGCTGGCTGTACACAAGCACTTCCTTATGGTCTGAGGTCACTATAGAGCCACCCTGCCTTGGTTTCCCTTTTCAGATCAGAACCTCTTACATCAAGCTACCCAACAACTGATTCCACGACATGCCTCCTTGGGCTGAATTTATTCACATATCAATCTCAAAACAGCATTTTCAAATCTTTAACCTCTCAATTCACTCCCAGTCTTTCCCCAGGGAGTCTCCCAAGCCTTTCTTGCTTGTAGCCTTTTCCCTGAAGCCTCCAGGTCCCTGCTGGAGCTTACTCACTCCCAGATGTCACTGTAGCAATTCTCTGCAGCTTCCTGATGCTTTTTAAATAAGAGAATCCACTCCTCCATCCAAGCTGGTTCTACTAATTTAGCCTCACAGCTCATCCTAAGTGTAGTACGGGACTCACCAGCTCAAGCTCCTGGGGTTTAAAGGAGCAGGCCACCCTGTCACCTTAAAGGCCAATTCCATTTAAGGAGAGTAAGTGACTCAAAGAATGATGCTATGGGGTCCCCACCTTTCTTCTGTCTTAATGGTTATCGAGTTCTTACAAGTAAAAAAATAATTCTTCTAAATGCCAGCACTGCAGATTCACCCTTGGTCTGAAAGGAACACAGTCTTTTGCCATTGTCATCAGCAATAAAACTTCTTAATGCATGAAGAATCATGAGTTAGATACTCTTCTCTCATAGCTGTATTGCCTCTTCAGTGCTAAGACTAAGATGGGACAGTATTGTGGTCACTGTTCTAACCATCATCCATGTGGTTATCATGAAAACATTTAGCTGCAGAGAAGCACTGTAATACATGTGCTTCAGTAGGGTGAAGTACACAGGAAAGATTTCTGTGCATTTTGCAGGCAAGATTTGCAAGAATAAATTTTCCAAAGCATCGTGTAGGATTTTAGCTGCACTGCTCCTGCAAGCCAGTAAACTCCAATTAATGATGGGATTGGTTGGCAAAAATTCTGGGCTCCGCTTTGGAAGGTCATTTAAAGATAACTAAAAAGTAAAGTGACCGTATGGGATTTAAGGTGTTGCCATAGAAACTGAAGGCAGCATACAGTGAGTGGTCACTGCTTGTGATACCAGAATACAACACCAACAGAATTCCATAAGCCACAGCTCAAAGATGCCAGAGTTTAATTCTCTGAAATGCTTTGAGATCCTTGGGATGAAAAATGCTAAATGTAAGATGTTGACACCAACCTGTAGGTATTCACAGAAGAGTATACTGCACAATATCCAGTGAAGCTAATGTATGTTACAGTGCTTTAGGCAAATATTGGCTAAATTCCACACAACCCCCTTACAGCCTCCTGCCATCAAAATGCTGAATAGGCTCTGAATGGAAGCCGATCAGTTTCACTCCATAGTCAGTCACTGTGTACTGTACAGTGATACCCAATCTCAGTCATTCCCGTGCCTTGCTGGGATGAAGAACAGGCAGATGCCATGTGGTAACCAAACTAGGGTCTCTTGTGTAGCAGCATGGAGCACTGACAAGAGGGCTGACTTTTCCCTTTCCTGTGTAAAAAAATCCACATACAAGTCGAGGGAGCCACTTAGGGTTCTAAGCATCAGGTTACCACTCTCTGGAACTGGGGGTATGTCTACACTGCAGTGTATGCCAAGGGTTCAAGCTCAGGCTCAACCCTAACCCCTCCCTTTCATTTACATACATACATGCTAACCCAGGGCTTGGACCTATGGTTACAGGACCCACGGGGTGGAGGACTTGAGCCCGAGTTAAACTGGGACCCAGGGTTCAAGCCCTATTGCTTTGTAGTGTAGATGCAGCCCCACTAGACTCATGCTCTTGGAGTCCACCAAAAGTATCCCACAATCCAACTTTTTGTCCTCTGGGACAAAAAAGTTTTAGGGACAGTCAAGTTTTCCCCACACTGCACCAGAAACAAAGGGCTAGAGCGACCTCATTTTGGGAGGCTGCTAAGAAGACTGGGATAAGGTTGGTTGAACTCAGGCCTGAAAAATGCAGCGTAGATGCTGGAACCCCATGTTGGGAGCCAGGGTTCAATGATTCCTAACCTGGGGTTATAAATAATGGCAGACACTCAAGTCCTAGGTTAACAAACTCTGGGTCTGCTAACTCAAGTTCTACTAACCCTGGATTTTTTTTTTAAACAAAGGTTCCTACTAAAGTCAGCTTATCACTTAAACAGAAGGACACTAAAAATCCAATAGTATTTCTTTTGAAAGAGTGGTGGTGTTGAGCACTAGCTAACTGTTACCCTTCACTCCAGAAATAACTGCATTTTCAGTGCTGCTAGCCAGTGAAGCACACTGGGCTCTTTATACATGCCAATTATTGCAGGCTACTGTTGTGTTTGCATCTCTCTTCATCTGCTATGACTTCAGTCACTTGTTCCTACTGGGTATTTTTTTCTCCTTTGCTTGATACCAATTATTTTTTCCCAACTTTATGTAAATTGTCATTGAGTGCCAAAAGCACATCAATTTCTTGTGCTGTTACATTCATTCTCAAACCTCAGTTTTTGGTCTAAGGCCGTTTTCTCTTTCTCTGTTTTATAAACTGCCCTTTGTCTACTTGATTTGACAGAGTCTGCACTTGATATTCTTGTCACAGTGGTTCTGTTCCTCATACTCTTCTGTATTTGTCACTAAATTAAATTTGTCACAGCATTTGTCTCATTCCTAATTCCAATTTCCAATAGTTGCCTGCTGTAGCTGATACAGGGTGTTCTCTTACAATCTATTTCCTTGGCTCAAAAGTGCAGCTGGAGAAATGGCTCATTTGTGTAGCTCATCTGTATTGGTAAGAATCTTGCCCATGGGCTAGAAAGCTTTGAGTTGCAGTCCCAGAGTGGGATATTTGGCTTGCATCAGTTACACTCCAGTGCAATACCAGTGATCTCCACACCTTTAGAAATGCACTCTTACAGAGGAGATGGCAATCTGTGGTTCCTTCACTTCAGTTGTTACTATCTACATGGAACTTAAAGCTCTATGGCCCTATACTTTCAAAGACTTGGACTGCTGCTGCCAGTGTTGTATGAATTATCTGGTTAAATAAAGAGCTTCAGTTTGTAAGGATGTCAATCTACTACCTGTCACCATTTAATTTTAGACAGGGGAACTACACAAAAATGAAGAGGTTAGTTAAACAGAAATTAAAAGGTACAGCACCAAAAGTGAAATGCCTGCAAGCTGCATGAAAACTTTTTAAAGACACCATAATAGAGGCTCAACTTAAATGTATACCCTAAATTAAAAAACATAGTAAGAGAACACTGTGGCTAACCAACAAAGTAAAAGAAGCAGTGAGAGGCAAAAAGGCATCCTTTAAAAAGTGGAAGTTAATCCTAGTGAGGAAACTAGAAAGGAGCATAAACTGTGGCAAGCGAAGTGTAAAAATATAATTAGGAAGGCAAAAAAGAATTTGAAGTTCAGCTAGCCAAAGACTCAAAAAGTAATAGCAATTTTTTTTTAAGTACATCAGAAGCAGAGAGCCTGCTAAACAACCAGTGGGGCCACTGGACAATCAAGCTGCTAAAGGAGCACTCAAGGATGATAAGGCCATTGTGGAGAAACTTAATGAATTCTTTGCATCTGTCTTCACGGTTGAGGCTGTGAGGGGTATTCCCAAACCTGAGCCATTCTTTTTAGGTGACAAATCTGAGGAACTGTCCCAGATTGAGGTGTCATTAGAGGAGGTTTTGGAACAAATTGATAAACTAAACAGTAATAAGTCACCAGGACCAGATGGATTCACCCAAGAGTTCTGAAGGACCTCAAATGTGAAATTTCAGGACTACTAACTGTAGTCTGTAACCTATCATTTAAATCAGCTTCTGTACCAAATGACTGGAGGATAGCTAATGTGACACCTATTTTTAAAAAGGGCTCCAGAGGTGACCTCAGCAATTACAGGCCAGTAAGCCTGCCTTCCGTACCGGGCAAACTGGTTGAAACTATAGTAAAGAACAAAATTGTCAGACACATAGCTTAACATAATTTGTTGGGGAATAGTCAACATGGTTTTTGTAAAGTGAAATCATGCCTCACCAATCTACTAGAATTCTTTGAGGGGGTCAACAAGAATGTGGACAAGGGGCATCCAGTAGATATAGTGTATTTAGATTTTCAGAAAGCCGTTGACAAGGTCCCTCACCAAAGGCTCTTAAGCAAAGTAAGCAGTCATGGGATAAGAGGTAAGGTTCTCTCATGGATTGGTAACTGGTTAAAAGATAGGAAACAAAGGATAGGGATAAATTATCAGTTTTCAGGATGGAGAGAGGTAAATAGTGGTGTCCCCCAGGGGTCTGTTCTGGGACCAGTCCAATTTAACATATTCATAAATGATCTGGAAAAAGGGATAAACAGTGAGGTGGCAACATTTGCAGATGATACAAAACTACTCAAGATAGTTAAGTCCTAGGCAGACTGCGAAGAGCTACAAAAGGATCTCTCAAAACTGGACAACAAAATGGCAGATGAAATTCAATTTTGATAAATGCAAAGTAATGCACATTGGAAAACATAATCCCAACTATACATATAAAATGATGGGGGTCTAAATTAGCTGTTACCACTCAAGCAAGAGATCTTGGAGTCATTGTGGATAGTTCTCTGATAACATCCACTCAATGTCCAGCGGCAGTCAAAAAAGCGAACAGAATGTTGGGAATTGTTAAGAAAGGGATAGATAAGAAAACAGAAAATATCATATTGGTTCTATATAAATCCATGGTACGTCCACATGTTGACTACTGTGTCCAGATGTGATTGCCCCACCTCAAAAATATATATATTGGAATTGGAAAAGGTTCAGAAAAGGGCAACAAAAATGATTAGGGGTATGGAACAGCTGCCATACAAGGAGAGATTAATAAGACTGGGACTTATCAGCTTGGTCAAGAGATGACTAAAGGGGGATATGATAGAGGTCTATAAAATCATGACTGGTGTGGAGAAAGTAAATAAGGAAGTGTTATTTACTCCTTCTCATAACACAAGAACTAGGGGTCACCATATGAAATTAATAGGCAGCAGGTTTAAAACAAACAAAAGGAAGTATTTTTTCACACAACTCACAGTCAACCTGTGGAACTCCTTGCCAGAGGATGTTGTGAAGGCCAAGACTATAACAAGGTTCAAAAAAGAACTAGATAAGTTCATGGAGGATAGGTCCATCAATGGCTGTTAGCCAGGATGGGCAGGGTTGGTGTCCCTAGCTTCTGTTTGCCAGAAGCTGGGAATGGGCGACAGGGGATGGATCACTTGATGATTACTTGTTCTGTTCATTCCCTCTGGGGCACCTGGCATTTGCCACTGTCAGAAGACAGGATACTGGGCTAGATGGACCTTTGGTCTGACCCAGTATGGCCATTCTTATGTTCTTATATCACACAAAACATGTTTAAAGAATTCAAATATGAATTTTCTAGGTCAATTTTTAGGAAGATTGAGATGATCCTGGTGTCTGAAGTACCACTCTCTCTGACACTGTTTGCTATGTCTAAGAACTACGGGCCTGATTCTCATTTATACAAAGGTCCCTTTACACTACCAGTGTGCAAAGTAGCCTGAGGGCAGGTCTACACTAGAAGTGCTACTTCTGCGCTGCTGTAGCATGTCTGATGAAGACGCTCTATGCCAACGGAAGAGCGCTCTCCCGTCGGCATAATTCATTCACTTCTGCGAGAGACATAGCGCTGGTGTGGAGGTGTGTGTGTGTCTTTTTCACACCCCTGGGTGAAATAAGTTAGATCGACTTAAGCGGTTATGTAGACCTGCCCTTAGTGGAAATGAGAATCAGGGCCCTGCATATTCACTGCGGTTCAAGTACAGAATGTAAGTCATGTTTTATTAGAGCTTTAAAGAGCGTCTAAATTAGGAGCCTGTTCATGGGTAATCCATGAACAGAAAACATGGGTAAATCAGTCTGAACTTCCAAATAGTTCAGCCAGCTCTGTTCATCACTGAATCAGCAGGCTGAACTAGCGCAAAGCAGGAAACCCAGGCCAATACCTACTTGCAGAAATCCCAGAATTACTATTCCCCAGCATTTGAACTTGCAGTGAACTGCCTGCTCTGATAGGCTTCATCTTCATTACAGGATAATATACCGTGTAAGTGTAAATCAGTAATTAGATGTTAGTGCTCTTGAAATGTGATTTATTAGGAGGAAGTTAAGTTCTAGCAAAACAAATATACTGTTAGAATGTTGACAGAAGTCTCTAGTAGTTTCTTATATATCTTTGAGGAGTGAGTTCCTAATGAAATTGGATACTTTAACTAGATCTCTAGCTCAAGACTTACTTGACATTTAATTATACGAATTACATTTTTTAGGCTGGCAAATTTAGACAAACTTGGGTATGAAATACTATGTGAAAAACTGACTAGAGAAGAAAGATTCTAATATCAGTAATTGTATTCACTTTTATTGATCGTGGCAATCTGGCGGTGTCAGCAGCCCAAATACATTCTAAGTAAAGCTGATATTAAAAGTGATACAGCCTTTTATCTAAATGTATATTAAATGCTATCAAGTGACACCACTGTGATCTACTTTGTGACTTTCAAAATTGGGTATATCAAAATCAAAGGAAATTGCACTGAATAATATTCCAGTGCTAGTTGTGGTTATTCATTGAGGTATTTACTGGGATATCATCTCCAGCATTCATTCTGAATGAAAGCCATGAGATTTAAAACTGTTCTAAACAAACTGAAGTTTTAATCAAACTATGCTTAGATTATACAAAATTGTTGAATCATTTTAGCTAAAATATTTTGTGTATCTTAAGTTCTTTCCTGGATATTATAGAGAAACAGTAGGGGTGACAATTTTTGTTTTTTTGTATTCAAATCTTTTAGTTTTGGCTAGTTTAAAATCAAACTGACCTGAAGCTTGTTGTATAATTTTATGACTTGGATGCAATTTGTTAGACAGGAAGTGTGAGTCTCTTAAGTATGTTACAGCTTGCCAAAAGATAACAATTTTCAGTTGTTTAAAATTGATATGATTTGCCAAGCCTCAGAGTAAAAAAAGCCTTGGTTTTAGACAGTGTTATTTCGTAGGCAGATAGTCCTGCTTTTGAACTAAACCCCAGCTAATGCCTCAACTGCTGTCTGGCAGAATACACATGGTATATGGCCCAAAATACCAGCTACACCCTGATGGCTCACTGATTTCAATAGAATGAGTCATTGGCTACATCTCCACTCACATGGGAGGTGTAATGTCCAGCTTGGGCTAACATACATGCACTAGCTTTGATTCAGGTAGCATGCTGAAAATAGAAATGTAGCCACAGTGGTTTGGGCAGTGGGACAGCTGCTCACACTGCTGTGGCCACACTGATATTTTTAGCATGCTAGCTCGGTCAGCCAGAGCTGGAAATTGTACCTCCTGCTTGAGTTTAGATGTACCCATTGAAAGGAAGGGTAGTCAAGTGGTTAGGGCACCAGCCCAGGACTTGAGAACTGGGTTCAGTTTCCTGCTCTGTCACAAACTTCCCGTGTGACCGTGTCAAGTCACTTAGTCTATGTCCTTGTTTCCCCATCTGGGAAATAGGGCTAATAGTAATGTCCTACCTCACAGGGGAGTTGAGGATAAGTCCCCAAAGACAGTGAGGTGCTCAGCTACTGAGTCTGAGAATGTGCCCTAGATTAACAATTGCTACTGTAATATTGTATCCACATTTTTTTAAAAAGTTGAGAATTGGAGAGGATGCTAAGAAGAGTTACAAAATGATTTAAGGGCTGGAAAAAGATTCCAGTGAGAGACTTAAAGAGCTCACTGCTGCATGTTCCTCTGTGGCTGGCCAGCTCTGCTGATGGGTGCAGCGGTGGGGCAGGGTCTTCTCACTACTCCAGGGTATGTTGTGTCCTAAGATGTGGCCAAGCACAATTACAGTTACATGGAGGAGTGCAATGGGGAAAAACTTCTTGCTCCCACCTATGCAGCAGAAAGACATAATTTGGCCGAAAATATCATAAAACATTTTGCTTTGTGCTTTGGCAAAAAGGAAGCATTTGAAATCATAACCAATTTGAAGGGTTGGTGCATGGCCTGAAATAAGTACTTCACAGGGTGGGATTCTCTGCTAGTACAATCTGGTGGTGTTCTGCTGAAGTCCATGGAGCTACATCAGTTTACATCAGCAGATGATCTAGACTTTTGAGTCCAATCCTACAGTACTTACCTAGGCTTCCACTCACTTCTATGGAAGTTGTGACTATGTCCGTAACATTCTACTGTGATTCAGAGGACCTGATCCAGCTAAGCATGTAACTGAGAAGGATTGTCCGCCAGATGTGATGGGAAGGAGGGATTCCCTGAGAAGGGTACCTCAGGGAGCAGGTGGACAGGCAAGGAGCCAGTAAATCCCAACATTTAAGTCATTTTGCAGTGATGGGGCCTCTTGGCAGGCCTGGCAGCAGCCTTCACTGGGGTGATGTCAGTCCTGTCCTAAAAAACTCCTGCTGGATACACAAGGCACAGAGGTAACAAAATGAAATTAATAATTTAATTATTTTTAGCATGAAGACAAAACAGAAAATACCAGGTTTGGACTTCAGCTCTTTGAAGTTACAAAATAATAGTGCAAGCAGTAGAAAATGGAGGGAAAAATAAAGAAACTAGAGACTTGAGAGCTGAAGTAAAGAAATAGGACTCAGGAATTCAGTCAAAGAGACCTACAGCTCACGGCAATCGGAGAGCAAGGCCCCACCAGGACAAGTCCCTATTCAGAGATCATCTCTTATTGTGGCGGCCTGGCCCCTTTGGGGCTAGTACAACCCCTCAATTGAAAGATGTGCATGGGAGGAGTGGTGCTTTGAAATACCTGGAAGGAGTGTTGAGTTCATATGGGGTGTGGAAAGCATGGTAAGTGCACGTTTATTTGTTAGGAGGGTGCTATTCTTACTACTCACATTCCTAACATGGAAGCAGACTTGTCTGCTCTACTGGTCTCCCCACTTTCCCTGCCCGAAGAGAACAGGCTTTTGTTCCTTTCTGTAGAGAAACTTAAGCGAGTTCAAGGCTCTATGTGGGGCGATTGCATGGATTTCTCAATAGCTAGTAGTTCAAGAGTAGGCTATAGTAAAGCCCCATTCCTTTTCTGGGCTAGCCCCAATTTCTATTCAGTCTGGATCCCAGGAACTCCATCAAAACCCTGTTCAGTTTCTTCAGTTTTGTCATTTCCCAATTTGAAATCGGGTGCCCCCATACCCTGGTGGTGCCTCCCTTATAAACTTTAGATTGGTGGATGGGACACTTACGTGATAGAGACGGGATTTGAACTTGCACTTCCAAATTGCAGGGGAGTACCCTAGCCACTAGGCTATGGGATAGTTTGATATGGGGTTTTCTCAGTCTCTCCCCTTGAATCTGTTCTGCTTTTCAAAGGTGATTTAGGTTGGACAGGGTTAGAAAGTTTTCTCTAATAACTATAGTTAAGCACTGCAGCAGTTTATTTGGAGAGGTTGTGGAAGCCTCATCATTGGGCATCTTTAAGAACAAGATAGACAAACATGTATCAGGGATGGTCTAGGTATACAGATGGACTAGATGACCTCTTGAGGTCCCTTCCAACCCTACATTTCTATGATTCTGCCATTCAAAGGTTGTGGGAAATACATACCCAGGACAAATTCGGTAATATCTTTCTCAATGACTCTAAGATAAATATCAGCATAGCTGAGATCACAGCACTTGCTTCTTCCTGGATAGAAACCAATATTTTAATCATATAGACAGTCATTCATAGCAACATCTGAGTAAACAAAAGTGACTAGTTGGAATAATGCAGCCCTGGCAAACTCCCTTCCTGACCTCTAGGTCCACTTTTGTGATGCCGCTTTGCTCTCCTTGCTGCTTTCTTGTCACAATAAGGATGCACAGCTGGTTAACCAGCTCCACGTCCCCAATTTAGTGTTTTATAGGACAAACCATTCAAACCACTTGTTTTTGTTATTTACTATAGCCCACAGCAACTGTTTGTGCTCTATTGCTTCCCCCTCCCACATTAACATTTTCAGACTGAGTGTCTGATCTTGCCATGTTATTCTAGTAGGGTTTTGTTAAGCTTCTGTTTTCTTCTCTTCCCCCATTATGCTGATGCATTTCTGTTCTACAGAACTGAGTGAGATTTATCAGTAATGTGCTTGTCTCCTCCAAACCAGTATTTGTTTGAGAAGGGAACGAGAGCTGCCATGTATTAACACAGCTGGCTGTTGCCCAGTTGTCAACATGCAATTTCAATAAGCGTCAATATGAAGCTTTTATATCGTAAAAGTTGACGATTGTGAAAGTTGCTAGATTGATAGCACTGAGAGCTGAAGTCCTCTGTCTAGTCAACATGCAGCTCAGGGAACTGTAATGCAAGCTTCCCCATGCTGCCTCACTAATGTGTCTCAAGCTTTATCTGGAGGATCCACTTCAACTGGTGAGAGCCCATTCATTCCTTGGCCCCTGCCAAAACAGGAAGCCATCCTAGCAACCACAGGAAGTGACCTCTGTCTCAGTTATCAGACTATAAAAAGGATGGTGGATAAAACATAGTTAACAGTTGCAGTAAGTGGAAGTCTCTGGGCCAAATTCTGATCTCAGTAAACTCATATTTACATAGATCTAAGGGAAGAATTTGTCCCCCACTGTGACAGATATTGTTCCACAGTACAGATGGCAGTAAGGTTTGGTTGTTATGGGCCTGATCCAATGCCCATTATATCAAGAGATTCCTATTGACTTCAGTGGGCACTGGATGGGAGCTGATGTGAAAGTTTAATCCATTGAGCCATCCAGAATCCCCACTGCCTCCATCCACACAGAAAATCAGAGCAGGCACAATATTACCTCCAGGAGCTATCATCTATTGATTTTGTTGACAAAACTTTCTATTTCTGTGCTCAGTGTTGACTGTTCTTATTTAGTAGAAGCCAAAAAATCCCAGACAAGGTTTTTGGTAAAGGTTATTGTACTTCCATTATTTCTTCACGACATCCATATCTATCAAGACTCAGAATAGTATTAACTATTCTCTCTGTTCCAGTCTCCCACTCACTGTTGCTACTCAGGTTTTTCACACATCTCATCTTTGTCAATGTGCCTCCTTGGCACATCTCATTAGGGTTCAGTTAAACATACTATATTCCATTCTTTCTGCCATACTGTAAAGTCTTTGCTTTCTCCTTTCTTCTTTTTGCAAGCCAAATCCTAGACTTAACAACTGATATAAAGAGCTGCACAAAGGAAACCATTTGCAGTGCACAAAAACAAGAAGTTTTATTGGTCCTGCAAAACCCAGGAGCTATGCTACGTATTCTTGATCACCATCTTCCTCTAGTACTTCCTCTAGTAATGATTTACATGTATGCAGATGCAGTAGCGGCGCCAGCATTTCCGGCGCCCCCGGAAGGTCCTGCCCCCAAATTTCCACGGCCAGCCAGGGTGCCGGCGCCCCTCAAATGTTTGCGCCCTAGGCGACTGCCTAGGTCGCCTAATGGGTTGCGCCGGCCCTGTGCAGATGTCTTTCATAACACAGAGTTCCTAGTTCTAGATTCCTCCCCACCCCATCCTGATTAGTTTTTAACACCTCAGTGGAAGCTTTGTCTCTTCAGAGTGTCCTGAAGTAGTATTTTTCCTTGGCACAGAATATGCAGATGAGAAAAGAGGTTCTGAACCAGAAAGTAAGAGCTCAGCATTCCACAAGAAATGTGAACAGATAAGGCTAGCTTTATTTATAGTAGGGTAGCACCCAGAGGCACCAATCAGCTTGATTGTGTGTTAGGTGTGATTAAAAACATAGTTCCCTGCCCCAAAGAGGTTACAGTTTAAGAGCAGCATACTAGTACAAAGGATGAGGGGAAGGGAGATAGACCTATACATGTGTGTCCCCCCCCCCCACACACACACACAGTGTGTGTGTGATATATTTTGTGTGCATCACCTTTTCTCAGCTGTCCTTCAGTTTAGGCATTATGAGGGAAATTAATCCCTGTGCTGGTGATAGGGACTGAGGGAAGATTGCGTGGCCCCCTTTGCAGTCTACGGCTGATTTAAACTGAGATTCCCACCATCATAGCCCTTATGGAGTTTGTAGCAGCAGAAAGTTACAAGGATTAAGGGCTGAACCAGTCAAGTGGGCCCCTGCCCCAGATCTGCTCTCTTGGTCTGTTCCCAAAACCCCTGGCCTAGAATGCCTCTGCCCACCACAGAGGTTCAGCAGAGGCAGCACAGAGCTGATACTGCATTTGGGATAGTGGTCCTGGTGAGACAGAAACCTGTCCTACGCAGCCAGCACAAAGAGGCCAGAAAGCAGTTATAAATATGGCCCTATATATTAGTTGAAATGGGTCTTGGTAAGAGGTATGTTCAAGGCCTTGGTTCTGGTGTGACACTAGTTTTATACTGGTGTAGTTTTATTGATGTAAAGGGATTTATTCATGATTTACTTGAGGGAAAGGGAGATCAGAGTCAGGTTCAAGGTGTGCAGCTGAGCTGTATGTTTTCAGCAGCACCTTGGTGCCATCTCAGGTTGGTCAAGGAAGTGGCTTTATGCTGGTGGAATTCCACTGCAATCAGTGTAAACCAACTGCAAACGCAAGATCATGCACTGCTATGTCTTACATTCTCTCACTCTACTTCACTGACACTACTGCCATTACTTCTGGCTTATACTGTATAACTATGAATAGAAATTAAATAACTTAATTATACACTGAGTATAAAGGATTAAGTCCTGTCTTATAGCACCCACCTCCTACCAGACCAGGTTGGGCACCTACTGAGCCAGCTCACTCCCTGGGGCAATTCTGTCTGAGCTCTATCGGGGAATTCGTTTCCAGCAGGGTTAGTTGTTTTATTTTAAGCCTTCTTAACAATCATAGAATATCAAGGTTGGAAGGGACCTCAGGAGGTCATCTAGTCCAACCCCCTGCTCAAAGCAGGACCAATCCCCAGACAGATTTTTGCCCCAGATCCCTAAATCGCCCCCTCAAGGATTGAACTCACAACCCTGGGTTTAGCAAGCCAATGCTCAACTTCAGACTCTTCCCTCAAAAGTCTGTGCAGGCCAAGTCTGTCCCTCACACCAATAACTTAAGCAACCCCAAATTTCCTGGCTCTTACCTCAGAGCCTCAGCAATAAAGGACTTCACATGCTCTCCATTTTGTCCATTAGGTTTCTGGAGCAATTCCTTTCTACAGTAACTCTAACAACAGTTCATTAGGAGCATGGCATCCTCCAGCTTTCTGGGGGTGTTACAGTTCCCTCTTTATGTCCTGCTGCCCTTTTTATAAGGGTCAGCTAATTAAGTCCCTGCACTTTCTCAGGTGCAGCAGACAGGGCTAATCAGCTGGCTGCTCACCTCTAACCCCAAAGGACTGGTATCCCTTATACCTTCAGTATATTAATGAGGTTTATTAATTGTGCAGATTACAATTCTGCAAGTAACATCACAGTTTACTGAAAACATTAAAGCCCATTATCTGACTTCAGCAGAAATGGAGTTTTATGACTCGCCTCTAAGAGGGTTTCTCTGTAGTACAGACTTTTAAAAACATTTCCACTGGCGCTACAGCGTGGTAGGTGAGTCAGGTCACCCCTCAGATTGGAAGTTCAGTCTTTGATATGTGTTCTTCAGAAGCTGCCTGGGAGAAGAGGTGAGGGAATACGATTATTATACTTGGGAGATGTTAAGATGAGGAAATCTGTCTATCAAGGCTCTTCTTACAAGGTTATCTGCAGCCGTGCCCACCATATGCTGTGCTTTTATTTATAGACCCATAGAGACACTCACAAAGTGCTAGGTTGGGACAGAATTTTTTTCCCTTCAAGACAAAAATCTCTCACATTTAGGCTGGAAGTGAGAATGTTTAAGCTGTTGATATTTTGCACTGGGGCTGCCACATCTGCAACTGGGACTTCTCAGAGTCTCTGATGAAAGAACAGGCAGATGGAATTCTAACCTTTTACAAAGGGTACATTAAGCAAAACAAATGGGAATTAGATTAGTACAGCCATTCACTCGGAAGTTTTGTCTGAGAAAAGGTAAAGTTCAGACCTTGCTTTATGTAAGAAGCCTAGTGTTTGTCCTTTTTGGTATTTACTCTATTTTTGGGTGGGGGCAGAGGGGAAGGAGTAAGGGGTCATTTCCTGGCATTTCAGTGTGTTTAGTCAGATAAAAGTCACCACCTTGCATCAGCTGCAGATGAGCAAATGCTAGCATAGAACCTTGGAGTATGATCATTTGTAGAGAATCCCTTAAGAGGAAAGGAAAAGGCCTTCACAGGAAGTAGAACAGTTGAGTCAGTTCTCTTTGATGATTTGTTCATTTGAGTCACAGTTACAATAGACCAAGTTCTTGTGCCTTAATGGTATTTTTCTCTAGGGCTTGATCCTGAACTCTTACTCATGGAAGGCTCCAGTGATTTCACTGGGAGTTTTGCCTGAGTAAGGAATGGAGGAACAGACCCTTACTTGGAGTCAAATAGGAGTAGAGCTATCTCACCCTGTTATGCAGTGACAGCAATAAACATTATTTTAAAACTACAAAATGTAGAATTTTCAGAAACTAACTGGATAGTGAAGGAACGAACCTAATGAAAAATTTTGCATGAACAACCTGCCATTAAACATTGCTGTTAGGCATAGCATACATCTCTTCTGCCACCATATTAACCAAATCAGAATCACCCTGGATTTACACAAATGAGAGAAGAAGCAGGCCCCTTGATGTCATAGCTTAGAGGTAAAACAAAATGCAGGTGATACTCTATACAGATGCCACTACCAGGAGAGGAATCTTGACAAAAGGTACTCCTGGGTGCTAGGAACTCTGATTTTTTTTTGGAAGTCCTCTTCTGGTCCAGTGATGGTGCTGATGTGTAGCTGGTTTGGCTAGAGAAAAAAACCAAATCGCATTAAAATATCACGAGTGTTTATTATACTAAAAATTATCCACAGTAGGTTTTAAGAAAATCCAGAGAATACATTTTCTTGCACTACATTATTGTATAACTACTGGCATTATTGTTGTTTGCAACCTCCATGATGAATGATACATTTCACACATGCAACTTGGTGCTCTATGACACAAAGAATGGGGGAGCGGTAAATAATAAGGAGGGCACCAATATGCATTTTAATATGGCAAAATGAAAAGTCATACATTAGGGACAAACTACACAATCCATGCTTACAGGATGGGGGACTCTATCCTGAGAATCAGTGACGCTGAAAAAGGACTTGGGGGAACCATGGTGAATAATCAGCTGAACATGAGCTTCCAGTGGCCAGTGACTCTGTGGCCAAAAGGGATGGTTATATTAGTTCTGTGTTTTTGTACTGGTGCAATTGCTACAGGAATACTGTGTCTAATTCTGGTGTGTGCAGCGTAGTGGCAGCTGTGTCAGTCCCAGACTATTAAAGAGACAAGGTGGGTGAGGTAATATATTTTATTGGACCAATGTCTGTTGGTGAGAGAGACAAGTTTTTGAGCCATACAGAGCTCTTCTTCAGGTCTGGGAGAGGTTCTCCTAGCGTCACTGCAAAATGCAAGGTGGAACAGATTGTTTCGCATAAGTAATTAGCACATATTGAAAGGGACTATGACTGCAGAGGTGTTAATAGGTCACTACCTTGAATGATCCCTTAACATAGAACAGAGGTTCTCAATCTGTGGTCTGTGGACCACCAGTGGTCCGTGAGCTCCATTCAGGCGGTCCACGGATAGTTCCCTCTAAGGTGTGCACCTGGGTGGCCGCACATGAGAGAATGAAGGGCCACCCACCTAATTAGTGGAGCCGCACAGGCGTGGCTCCACTAATTAGGTGCCTGGACCCTGGAGAAGATGCACATGTAAAGTGAGGTGGTGGCCTTGGGGGAATAGGTGGGAGGGGGCAGTGGGGTGAGAAGAGGGGGTGGGGGGGATTTGGGATGTGCAGGGCGGTGGAGGCCAGAGAAAGAGGTGACTTTCCCCAGCTCCAGGGCTGTGGCTGCCGGGGAGAGACAGCCCTCCTTCCCAGCCTCAGCTCTGTGGCTGCTGTGGTGGGGGAGAGACTCCCCTCCTTCCCATCCCCAGCTCGGGGGCTGCCATGGCGGGGGAGAGAGGGAGAGACCCCACCTTCTTCCCAGCCCCAGCATGGGGGCTGCCATGGCAGGTGAAAGGGCACATCCACCGCATTAGAAAGGTAAGACTACTGATATTAAAATATGATTTGTGTGCTTTTATTTGTAGAACAAAAAACGTTAATTATTAAGCTTTTTTTATATAGCGCTTTTAGCCAAACTGCTTTACAGTAGTTAGCTAACGGTACAAACAACATTTGGAAAGATCATTAAGTGGTCTGCCGAGACCCTCAACAATTTTCAAGTGGCCCGCCAAAAAAAAAAGGTTTGAGAACCACTGACATAGAACAAGCCATCCTGGACCTGGTATTGTCCCTGGCTTGCTGTCTTGAGTTCCCTGGGAAGGGGCTCCTTCCCTGTAGCTGAGCAAATCTGTACCAGGACCAACCAGACATGCTGGGTGTATTGCTCTGGATCCTCGGAGAAGATGAGGATATCATCCAAGTAGACTTTGATGTACTGATCATAATACTGATCATAATATGTACTGATCATAATACTGGTGGTAGGTTGTCAGCATTATTTTTTGTGAAGACATCACTGTAGTTGCCATAATTGGGGTGGGCAGCACTGGAGTCAACTCTGATCCACTGCCTGATCCACTGATCCAGGGCTGGAGGGGCATGTCTTGGTTCTGGGGTTCAACAGGTGGCACATAGGCAGATTTTCTGGCAGAACTTGGAGCAGAATCTAACTTGGTGCTCATGCCAAAGGATGTGTGGATCATGAGCCACCAGCCATGAAATGCCAAGGATTATGGGGAAATGTAGTGAGTGGATCATCCGAAACTGGAGGGTCTCTCAATGGTCCTGGATGGCAACTTCCAGAGGCATTTTCTTCTATGTCACTGGCCCCATTGACATGGTGAGTCATCTATAGTTTCCACCAGGTTCGGAGCAGTCTTTGGTCAAGCTGGAATACCCTGGTCTTGGACCATATCAGCATCCATGAAGTTGTCCATTGCCCCAGAATCCACCAGTGCCCACTCTGGTGGAATTTGGTAGGGCTCTCCCCTGAAACGCAGAGGTGAACTTGGGCTTTAAGGTCCGGGGAGTGTTCACCATCCCTGGGGCATGCCTCAGTGAGGAGTAGGGGGGCATTATCTCAAGGTTTGTCCAGGCCAACCCCCTCTACTGGGCCTGCATGTGGTCATTTCCAAAACTGCGTCATGCTGGAGCTCGGGATTGGCAGTTGGCAAAAGCATGGCTAGATCCCCCACAATAGAAACACAGCTTATGGTTATGACAGTGCTCTTTTTCCTTACATGACAACAGGCACTATTCAGCTGAATGAGTTTGGGGTCCAGGTTGGAGACAGGTACTGAGGGGCTCTGGTCAGCTGATAACACAAACTCCTTCCTTTTCTCATGTTGTTTGTGGAGATGATTGTCATGGCGTATGACTAGGTTGATGAAGGTGTAAGGGGGATTTTGACAACCAGCAGAATGCCTAATTCTTTTAGGTCATTGCCAGTAACTGGAATATTAATTAATTTGCTTATTGCTAAAAGCAACTAAGCTAGTCAGTAGGCCTTTGCAGGAACTTTAGCATAACTAAGGCAAGTTGGAGGGGAGGGGAGTAACAGAGTGACCACGAGAAATGAACATGGCCCTCCACCTCTCCTGATAAGCTCTCTTTTGAAATTGCTGGGGTATGCATCTTTGAAGAACAGGAAGTCTGGCTATATCTGTAGAACTTGTTATGTGGAAATATAGCTGAGTTAGTTGGACACGCACATCTTAGGGTCCCCAACAGCAGACAGAAGACTGGCCATTGGAAGGCTGTCATTATACCACTCAAAGACCACTTCAGACTTTGGTAGTTATTGATTTTTGGGATGTTCTACTAACCTGTTGTGGATGTGTGTGAGTGCTTGAGACTAAATAAAGTAAAAGCTTTAAGTAAAAGAACTCTTGTTTATGTTGTTTATATTGAACATGTATCAGATGGACATGGTGTATCCCTACTGATTTATTTCCTGACACCGCCTCACAAAGAGTAAAGTTACCAAGAGCTTTGGGTTCAGAAAACCCTGGGTCACAAAGGTATCTAGGTTGGTTGGGGCCTCCACGTGGGCTAGCTCATCCTTAATCTTCTCAAGTAGCCTCCACTGGAACTGGTAGAGTTGAGTTGCTTCATTCCACTCAGTGTCAGAGACTAGAAATTGAAAGTGGGTGGTGTAGGAAGAGGACGGTCCCTGTCCCTGCTGGAGTTTGCACAAGGCCACCTCTGTCAAGCAGGCACAGTGGGGATCATCAAATAGGGCAGAGAATGCTTGGAAGGAAGGCATCCCATTTTAACAGCATTGGGCTCACTCGTTCAAGTAGGGGTGAGACCCACTCCAATGCATCTCCTGTTAGGAGGCTAATAATGAGTCCTACTTTTGCTTGGTTGGTGGGGTAGGACTGGGGACAGAGCAGAAACAGCCAACAGCATTGGTTAATAACTCCGCTGAATTTTTGGCAGTCCCCATTGAAATGTTCTGGGAGGGGATGGGGGGACTGGGTCCGGGTATGCGGCTGCAGCATGGTGTCTGGTTGTCTGCGGAGTGCTGTGCCAGGTTGGCCTGCAGTGCCAAGTTTTCTTCATGGAGCTCGGTGGAATGCTTGCGTAGAGCTTGGTTCTCTGTTGTGAGCTGTGATAACTGGGCTGCAAGTGTGGGGAGCACCTCCTGGGGATGGTCAGCCAGTTCAGGCATCTCCAGTACCCTCTGGGATAGGCTGGGCACGGGGTGGCCCGCTGGCTCCATTTCCCCCCAGGGTATGTCTTCACCATGGGCTAGCGTGGTTCAGGCAAATTGTCAGGATCCCAACAAGGGAAGTCAAGGCCAAGGGTCAGAGAAGGGGCAAACCTGAGGCTAGGAGTAGCTGAAGAGTTGGTAGTTGGGGTCCAGGCCAGGGTTGATAACAAGAGTCAGAGTCCAAAACAGGTTTCAGGGTCCAAGTCAGGAGGCTGTTAGGCAAGAGTTACAAATTCAGTTAGCAGCTGAGGCAGAAACCCACGTAACTAACAAGCAGAAATACCAGAGGCCCAAGGACAATGGCAGCTATAAATGCTTAATAACTTACATGGTCAGATGTCCGCCCAGTAACTCAGCCTCTCAGTAAGAAAAAACTGTACAAACCCACCATGGCTCTCTGGATATCTGTGAACACTCATCCCCACTCCTTCGCCTTAAGGGCAGTCATAAATAATTGATGTAATCAGAATAGTTTCAATGTGTATGTTCTGCTCCTGTCATTATCATGCCAAGTGTTCTCTCTCTCTCTGAAACAATGTTTGTCTCTGTAAGTACAAAATAAATGCAAATGAATTAATAAGAAAAGGTATATAATTGGTCACTGTAACACCATACTTTTGAAGCTGTTTATCAGTCTTTCCGGTGCCGTGAATGAACCTCTTCAGTATTGTCTGTGCCTGCCTGATTCTTGGGGAAAAGAATCTCCCTGCTTCACAAGGCAAAGCCAAGGTCAAGCCAGGAATTCAAGAGCAAGGAGTAGGAATGGTTGTGGCAGCTACAGAAGATCCATGCTGTTGCCTGGAATGCCTCTTGGGTTTATATACGGCAGGGAGCCAATAAGGAGCCATGGGGCTGCTGTCTGTCAAACCCTTGAGGTGTCCATGAGTTGGTTACAGCTGTATTGGGTGGCAGCCTGGAGATGCTAGCTACCTGGTAGCTCTAAAGGCCTGGCTGCTAGTCTGCAATGTTCCAAAATTCTGCCAGTGGTAGACATTATGAGTCAAATTCCCTGCTGGTGTAACTCAATGCACTTATGCCATAAGAGAGTTTGGTTTGACATTTATGAAAATGAAAACTTGTTTCTGTAAATAAATGCAGATTAAACATGGAACTCAACAAATTGTACGAGGCTTTAAAAGTGTGTGTGTGTGTGTGTGTGTGTATAAATGTTCCCCCCGACTCCCCAAATGTCAAATTATTATTCTTAACTGTCAGTGCAATCTCTTCTTTGCAGCCGCACATCCAGTGCATGAGCTGTCTTTTTTCATTTGTAGCTGCCACACTGTAGCAAAAGGAAACAAACTCTGTGTGATCACAAATGTGTCCATAATTCATTATAACACATTTTAAGCCAGAAGCTAATAACAAGGAAAATGACTAATACTTGAATAGTTTGCTGCATATACAAACAGTGCAATAATTGCTTCTCTGATAGAGCAAAAGATCATAAAAGTGTTTTACAACATTCCTTAATTGTACCAAAAATTGAAAACTAAGACTTTATTGCAGAAAAAGAAAGCATTAATCTGTCTGAGAGCAGTTTTGTGGATAATGTTCCAGGGGAGGTGCCGTGATAATTACTTATGTTTAATAGGTTTCTGGGTTGTGGCACCAAATATGGTGGAAAGAGTGGTATGGTGTTTATTTATTAGCCTGAACACACTGTGTTCCAGTACAGCCCACATTTAATATAACTTGCAGAATTGCATTTGCAGCATATTTGTTTGTGTTCCTTTTAACATGAAACAGCTTCAGCTACCCAGCTGTAATGCATGGATAGCAGAGGTGGGAAATCATTCCCAGATTGTCATGAATCACTTACATGCAGTAGCTTCTGAAAGTGATGCTTTCCACTAAAAGCCTATTAGCAACAGGTTGGATCATACAAGTAATGCACAAAGTGTGGTGATAATGGGACTCAGGCAGCCAACAGAGAATATAAAGAGATGGGGACAGAAAGAGGAGGAGGATGTGGTGCAGAATTTGAAGGGAAGCTTGTAAATGGTGTTGCAATAAGAATAGGAGATAGGCAGAAGATAGCAAGGTGGGATAACTTGAGATAACTCTGAGCGCTTTATCATAACCAAAACAAATCCTGAGTGTAGAGAAGGACTGCCATATTTAATGTGGTCAGCTGGTTAACCTAGGGTAGACCACGACTAGCTGACACAATATTAAACACGTTAGTTAATGTGTTGTAACATAAGATTGTCTAATATAGACAAACCTTGCGCATGGTCTCCTGGCAGGACATTCTGTGCTGGGTGCTCTCAAACAAGGAAGGTCTTGTCTACAATGATTGCAAAGTTGTATTCAGCATAATGAAATGATGGAGAAGCCTTGAGGAGAGCAGTAGCCTCAAATGGCTGTGCAGTCTGTACAGCAGAGGCCACTGATATGCCCAGCTCCATTTTCACAGACTCTCTAGATGGAATTGTGAAGAGGTAGTGGATGAGAGAACAAACAAAAAGAGATACGTGTCTCTTGCTTAATGCACTCCTGGAAGGCATTCAGATACCATGGTGATGAGCACAGTACATGTAGAACAGAATTGTAGAGGTAGCTCCAACAGTAACTTCAAATAGTGGCTACGAGTGCTCCATACTATCTCCACCCTTGGATACTTTGATTGTGATTGTCAAAAGAAGCTAAATAAGAGGCCTCTAGCATAGTATCTGAAAACTTTAACCAACAGAACTGGGCTGACTGCTAAGCAGCTCGAATGCTGCTGGACTGACTAAATGCGGAGACAGTAGAGTATTCCCTGTCGTAGAGAGTTTACCCTTTAATTTGTAGGTTAAATAGTTCATAATTGAGACAGTTTATCCTGTTCTAGGGACATACGGTGAGAACATAAGGGGGGTAAATTTGATGCAGTGTGATCCAGTTTTGCTCATGGCTGTCTGGATGTGGTGAGGGAGCTTCGTGCAGTTGCCTGCAAGATAAACCCTTGTCCATCAAGATTGATGAAATTCAGTAGAGAGTATCGGGGTCCATTAATAATACTTCCTGTCTCACTGAGCTATTGTGAGGATTCATTCTTGTTTGTAAATTACTTGAGATCCTTGAATGGAAAGTGTTATAATATTTTATAATGAAGATTATTAATATTGCCTTTTTGTGAGGGGAAAGGTGCTAGCCACCTTAAAGCAAATAAGCTTTTTGTACAAGAAACCATAATGAACAGCCATGTTAATTTCGGTCTCTTTTTGGCCACATCCCTCCCTATTTTGAGAATATGGCCTGAGGTGGTGCAGATCCAGTGTAAAGCACTCTTCAGAGGCACAAGGGATTCTGAGGATCCCTGCTGTCCTGCTAAAGCCAAGGTAACACTTTATTTCCCAGGCTTATCTGAAATCTATGCTGCAGCTCTGATGGGAGGAGGCAACCTTTAATCCTTACTGTGAATCAATGAATTTAGATACTTCTGAATAAAATTTGATTGGTGGGAGGGGAACAGATTCTCCACTGTCTTGCACCTTGTGTGCTTGTATGCATCTGTCTCAGATGCATGTTAAAGGCTACTAGCTCAGATTTCTCCACTCTCTGGCACCAGAGGTAGCATTTTACATACATTTTGTGCAGGTCTAAGTAACTACACAAGGTACAAAGCTGTGGAGAATCATACCCACTGCTTTAGGGCTAGACTGTGAACACGTTCCTGACATTGGTGATCAGTCACACTCAAGAGCAGTTGTGTTGTGAACTCCTTATTCACACTGGGTGTGTCTGTGTGGCCCTTACCCATTAAAGCATAACTACTGCTCATGCATTGTTATGAAAAGTAATTTAGTGACATAACAGAACAAAAGTATGGGTGGAGTAAACTCTGACATTAGAAATGCGATTGGAATTTCCAAACATTCTTTAGATAAAGGATTTCCACATGGATTAGGAAAATTTAAGCTTTAAAAAAAAATTAATTCTAGACATTATGGCTGTGATGCGTTCCTTCTGTATGCAACCCGATGCAATGTTGTCTTTCTTAGTCTGCTGAGACACTGAAACACTAGCTCTGAGAGAGTCAAACTACCCAATTCCGAGTGAGGTTGCAAATTTTAAAAATGAAACTATTGAATGCTTTTTCAGATTTTCTTTCTGTCCTGCTCCACTCCTCCAGGGCCGCCCAGAGGATTCAAGGGGCCTGGGGCAAAGCAATTTTGGGGGCCCCTTCCATAAAAAAAAGTTGCAATACTATAGTAACATGTATTTGGAAATGTAAAAAATAACCAGTGAAATACATTCAAAAAATATTTTTTAATAATTTGAAAATACACAAAATACATTATTTAAAAACATTAAATGCTTTAATGGCATGTATACATTTGCAAGTACATAATGGGCTGTCGCTGGGTGATGGTGATGGTTGGTGCCAATGGGCTGTCGCTGCCTGGGGGTGGCGCTACTGTTGCCCAGGGCTGGGTGGGGAGCTGGGCTCTGGGTCGGGGGGTGCCCAGCTCAGAGGGGCTGGTCTCGGAGCTGGGGGTCAGGGCTGGGGGGGATGGGGTCAGGGGGTGCCCGGCTCAGAGGGGCTGGGCTCGGAGCTGGGGGGGTGGCCCGGCTCAGAGGGGCTGGGCTCGGAGCTGGGGGTCAGGGCTGGGGGGGGTGCCTGGCTCAGAGGGGCTGGGCTCAGAGCTGGGGGTCAGGCTGGGGGGTGCCCGGCTCAGAGGGGCTTACCATGCTGCTTACCCCCGCCTCCCCCCTCTCCCAGAGCCTCAGTGAGCCACGTCCAAGAGCTCCTGCCACTCGGCCCGCTGGAGCTCGCAGCCCCGCCCCCTTACCACGCGGCTCTGAGCGGGAGGAGCTCAGGCCCCGCCCGAGCCACGCCGCTGCAGCGCTGTCCAGGGCCACTCCTGGACACGGCACACTGAGGTGCCGGGGGATGGGGGAAGGCGAAGGTGGGGGGGAGCCTCCGACATTCTCGTGGGGGCCCCTGTGGGGCCCGGGACCTGGGGCAAATTGCCCCACTTGCGCCCCCCCCCCCGGGCGGCCCTGCTCCTGCTCCCACTGAAGATGAGACCAAACTCCTGTTAACTTACATGGGAGCTTGTAATGGGGTCTACAAACCCCATACTGGGCTTAGGCAGGAGGAGAAAGGGAGCCTCTCCTATGTGCAGGCAAACAGCTCGATCACACCCACAGGCAGCTACCAATGATGGAGGCAGGCACTCACAGCTGTGCCCAATAGCGGAAACTAGGCCTATTATGAAGGAGAGAGTGCAGAAAAGGAGGGAGAGGCAGAAAGGCCTGGGACAGGAAAGGGGCAACACCCCTGCAGTAGGCTGCTTCCCTGACCACAGCTAAGAGACTGAGGTATGGTTTTAGATTCAGCCAAAATTCAGAGTCAAAGAACCACTCTGACCAGGGGCAAACTAAAGGGGCTTGGCGGGAGCAGCAGCAACCTTACAAAGGGCCATACCAGGAGTCAGTGACAGAGCTGGATTGGACCCATACTTCTCTGTATTACTCCCATCGACAGTGTGGTTCCCATTTAGTTACGGAACTGGGTTTCCCCCACTCTATCAACACATATGTACCTCAGATGTTTTGTAACACAGAGACTGGCTGGTCTCAGAACAGAGCTAATCTTAAGAGTATGTCTGCACTGCAGCTGGGAGTGTGCCTCCCAGCCTAGGTAGACAAGACTCACGCTAGCTCCATGCAAACTAGTGTACTAAAAACACAGTGTGGACGTTGTGGCATGGGTGGCAGCATGGGCTAACCATATGAGTACAAGCTTACCTGACCCCTGAGTCCAAGTTCAGGTGGGCAGCCCATGCTGCAGTGTCCACACTGCTCTTTTTAGCATGCTTGTTCAAATGCAGCTAGCATTTTTTCCCCCAGTGACATTATATTCTAAATGGCATATCGTTTAACTTTGTTTGGCAGTCACTGCAAACTTTAGTCAGGATGAAGTTCTCTGATACTCATATAGATGGCAATCCCAGTGTATTTTATTACAAATTACTGTCCCTCCATTATCTCTTTACTGACGTATCTTGCCATGTCTGTCTCCCTGAGCTGGGACATATCCTCACTGCTTAAAATCTGTGGTCAAGAATTTATAAAGTGGTTGCCTAGAGTTTGCCTTTTAAGTCCATATTTAGGCAGGTAAATAAGTGGCCTGAATTTTCCAAACTACGGAGAACCCACAGCTCCTGTTGGCAACTTCATGGGTTGGGGGATCCAAAACTCCAGTGTACAAGGCTGTTCTTGCCATCTGTGGGGAGAGATCTGCAGAGCCTCATTTAGTGTCCCACACATAACCCAAGTAATTGTCAGGCAGACTGTGAATTTCTCTCTAAAAGAGGAAAGGATAAGGACTGAAGAATAGACAGCATGGACTTGGCAAGATACGTCAGTAAAGAGATAATGGAGGGACAGTAATTTGTAATAAAATACACTGGGATTGCCATCTATATGAATATCAGAGAACTTCATCCTGACTAAAGTTTGCAGTGACTGCCAAACAAAGTTTAAAAATAAAAATAAAAATANTATGAATATCAGAGAACTTCATCCTGACTAAAGTTTGCAGTGACTGCCAAACAAAGTTTAACGATATGCCATTTAGAATATAATGTCACTGGGGGAAAAAAATAAAAGTGAATACAGGTCTGTCGCATCTTAGGCGCATTTAACATGTGCGATTTCAGCTTTACGCGGTCGGCAAAAACAAGAAAAAAACAAAAACAAAAAAGAAAAATTACATTTTAAATACTGTTTCTGTAGTGCGGGCGATTCTGCCCGCCATTACACTCAATGTAATTTTGACTATACGCGGTTTTCGCTTTACGCGCTGACCGCGGAATGTAACCCCAGCGTAGGATGAGACAGACCTGTAGTTCTAAAAAAGTGGGGTTTGGCTTAGACATTTTTCTAGCTGCTTTCTTAGTCTGACTAATTTTAAAAGCATGGTTTTTGAGTTAGCAACTTTAATGAGTTGAAAGCAAATAGAATCAATTTCAAATGGAGCAGAATTATGCATATTTCAGGGCAACCTTTGTTGATGAGCTGAGCCTTCCTGGTTAAACTGCAATAATGATTTACTGTACTTTTTGTAAAAAATATTGTCCACATACTGTACTGACATTGTCGGTGCATTCTTGAACTCATTAAAGATAAGATGACATTTCTTGCAACTAGACAGATGTCATCACCAGTATCCAATTCCTGGCAAAATCCCATCCTGGCTAACACCGTTCTATATGTCCCAATTAGTTGTTTCATTTCTTCTCCTAACCCACATGTTTTATTCTGTTTGCACTGGTTTGGCTTTCACATTTCCACCTCCAGAAGCAGCTGCATTTTCAAGGGTGGCAGAAATCAGCCCCGTATATAGAGGGCCAGATGCTCCCTGCTTGCACTGCTATAAAGTAAGTCCCCCGGGAAGTATAAAGAAGCCACACTTCCTGTATATTCTAAATGCAGTCTTTGGGTTCCTGGGACACTTCCTGCCTAGAACAGGTCAGTCACAGGCTGCAGCAACAAAGAGTAGTAGAAAGTTTTGTTACCTCATTTTTGTGCATAGTTCCTATTTATAACTAAAGATTTAGCTTGAAACTGTTCTGCTCATCAGTAAGATACTACATGGTACCTGCAGTGGAAGGCATGTGCTGGAAGACCCAGTGAGAGAGGCAACATTGAAATGACTGCTGTAGAGCCTGTGTAACTGCAAGTAACATCCCTGCCAGTCCTGACAATCAGGGGAAATGCTGAATATGCCTGGAACAGGTCCAAACAGCAATTTGAACTGTAAAAAAAAGCCACGGGGACAAATAAACTGGAGGATAAGCAAAAGATGGATCTGCTCTTAACAGCAGCAGGCCCAGAAGCCCTAGATATATACAATGCATTCCATGAAGACGGGGGCGGGGAGGAGAGCGAGGGAAGCTGTGCAGAAATAATGAAAATGTTTGAGGATCATTGTGTCCCTAGAATAAATGCTACTTATGAGAGATATATGTTCAGGATGAGAACACAGAATAAATGGGGAAACAACAAAGGAGTTTGTCACAGACTTAAAACTAAAAAGTTAGTCCTGTGAATATGGAATATTAAAAGACTCCCTCATTAAAGGCCAGATTGTTCTGAGCTGTAACAATAAAAATGTTTGTGAATGGAGATGTAAGGGAGATGGCTCTGACACTAGAAAGGGCAATATGCATAAGAACAGCCATACTGGGTCAGACCAATGGTCCATCTAGCCCAGTATCCTGTCTTCCAACAGTGCCATACCAGAGCTTCAGAGAGAGTGTATTGAACAGAACATTCTGGAGTGATGAGACTGTCATCCATTCCTGGCTTCTGGCAGTCAGAAGTTTAGGGTTGCCCCAAGCATGGGATTGCATCGCTGACCATCTTGACTCATAGGCATTAATGGATCTATCCTCCTTGAAATTATTTAGTTCTTTTTTGAACCCAGTTCAGCAGCAGCAGAACAACCAGAAACACAAAAAAGCCAAGAGAAAGGCACTGAGAACATGATTGTGAGTACTGTAACTGAACCAGCAAGGCAAAAGTTTACAGAAATTAAACTGGCTAAGGACAGAAACGTGGAAAGCAGGAAGAATGTCAATGTGGTGACCAGCACGAATATAGGAAATGCTCATCATTCAGGCAAATATGCAGGAACTGTTGTAAATCCAACCATTGTGTCAAAATGTGCAGAGGAAGCAGGAAAGTGAATGCATTAAGTGCAGAAAGGGATTCCTCAAGTGAAGAGGAAGAGCTGTTCTTAAGCACAATAATAGAGGAGGCTGAAAACTCAAAAGATTTGCTAGAATGTGGAGCAATGGCATTTACGTGACATACAACATAGACTGGGGCACAAGTGAATGTAATAACAGAAACTGAAATAGAGAGATGTAAGGAGCACATAGAAGTGGACCAGTCTAAAGAGTCTGTGAAAGATTATAATGGAGGAACAATGTCAATATTGGGAGAGTGCACACTGACACTTAAATACAAAGGGAAAATGATGAAACAAGAGTTCCTGGAGCTACTCACAGGCAAGCAACCACTTTTGGGCATATATACACCTGAGAGGTGCTTGCCCTTGTTAAGAGGCTATATATAATTAGAGAGACAGAAAAACAATATAGAATCAGAAATGAAAGTATTAATAGCATTATATGAAGATTTATTCACCAGGAAATGTATGTCTCCCAGTAACATACAAGATACAGATAAGAAAAGATGCAGAAAGTGTGGTACATGTGTAAGCTTGTCCCCCTCTAGTAGTGGCTAGGCTAACTAAAGATTGATGAGCCTGCTATAGCCTTGGCTAAGAAAGCTGGGTCTTTTAGCTCAGGCAGTAGAAGCTCATGTATTAAGATTCAGAGGTCCCCGGTTTGAGCCCTGCTGTCAGCGACCCAGCCAGGGCTGTTGGTACTACACATGCTACAGAAAAATTTCCACAAACTCTATGACAGAGGCTAGAAGTAGAGTTGTAAAACATAACAACAAATGGAATCATTTGGAGAACAGAAGAACTAAACAGATTAGGTTTACTCCATAGAATTTGTAGGGGGAAAAGGAGGGGGGACTATGGCTGTGTATGGACCCTAAGGAGTTGAACAAAGACATAAAATGAGAACACTTCCACTTGCCTACAAGAAGTGAACTATTGTCTGATATAGCAGGAGCCAAATTCTTCAGCAAATTGGATTCATTTGGATTTTGGCAGATCCCCTTGGACACTGAGAGCTCCAAAATCTGCACTTTCAACACACCCTGTGGCAGATACTGCTTCCCAAGACTGTCTTTTGAAATATGTTTGGTTCCAGAAGTATGTCAATGAGTCAGATGTTAGAGGGTCTAGCAGGCATGAAAGCATACATAATTTGGGGCAGCACTGCCATTGAACATCAGGAACGACTGAGGAGTACTGAAAATTGTGAGAGCTAATAACCTTAAACTGAGTAAGGCCAAATATCAATTTCAAACAATGGAATAACATACTTGGGAGAAAGATGGACCTCCAAGGGAATCTTGCCCAATGAATCAAAGATTCAAGCAATACTGAATATGCCAAGACCTGAAGATAACAAGGGAATTCAAAACTGCTAGGTGTGTTGAATTATGTCAGCAAATTCATACCTAACTATCCAGTTTGCACAATTCACCTAAGACATCTCCTCTACAAGGTCACTGAATAGCCATGGATACCAGAGCATGAAAAAGAGTTGAGTGATTTAAAGCACATTCTGACATCAGCTCCAGCTGCATTTTTTGACCCTTTCAAAGACATCAAACTCTCCACAGATGCCTTGAAACGAGGCCTGGGAGCATTCCATTAGTGTTATGGACTTGATTGGGCTATGGCAGCTGCTGAGAAGATGTACGCACAAACTGAAAAAGAGACACTAGGTCTGGCATATGAATGTACAAGATTTCATTACTTTCTCTGTGGTCATTGCTTTAACGTAGAAACAGACCACAGACCACTGATTGCAATAGGCAAGAAAAGGACTTGGAGAAGCACCACCAACGATATAGCAACTTCTTTGATGTTAACCTGGAATTCCAACCTGGACATCACTTAGTAATGGCAGGCACACTCTCAAGAGCATGTGCTCCATCTGACAATACACAGTCTGATGATCTGGAACAAGCAGTAAACATCTGCTGTATCTCCAGGCATATGGGATGAACTGGAGACAGCATCAGGTAAAGAAGAAAAGTGGCAAGCAATAAGTAAAGGAGGAAAACTTCAACACTTCCTACTTATTTATTTCCAGTATAAGAATGAGCTTTCAGTGACCCCAAGAGTGCTCTTGAAGACTGTAATGAGAAGGAAAATATTGGAATGAATACACAAAGGGCACCTGGGAAGGACCAAATCAAAAAGGAGAACTACAAAATTTGCATTCTGGCCACAGATGAATAGTTGACATGAAGAAATGGTGAGCACATGTGGAACACTTCAAAAGTACAGAAGTTCCCAGTAGAAAGAACCATTGACACTGCATAGACAACTCACAATTCCATAGGACAAAGTTGATATGTTCAATTTAGATAGACATGTTCACCTGGTTATAATGGACTATTTTACCAATTTCCTGGTAGCCATATTTGAAAATACCACAGCAGCAACAGTTGCCAGGCACATTAAATCTGAATTTGTATGTCAAGGAATTCCAAGAACAGTAATAACTAATAATGGACCACAGTTCAAGAATAGGGAGTTCCAGAAATTTGCTAAAATGTATTATTTTTGTCATGATACATCTAGCCCCAGGTATCCTCAAGCCAATGTGGAGTACATATAAGGAAGAGCTTGCTCAAAAAACAATGGATGGAAGAGAATCATAGAAATGTTGGTTTGGAAAGGACCATAGGAAGTTATCTAATCCAGCACCGTGTGCTGAGGCAGTACCAAGTATACCTAGACCACCCCTAAGAGGTGTTGCCTAATCTGTTCTTCAAAACCTCCAATAAAGGAGATTCTACAACCTCTCTTTGAAGCCTATTCCAGTGCTTAACTGTCCTTATCATTGCAAAGCTTTTCCTGATATCTAACCTAAATCTCCCTTGCTGCAGATTAAACAGATTACTTCTTGTCCTATCTTCAGTAGATATGGAGAACAATTGATCACCATCCTCTTTATAACAGCCCTTAACGTATTTGAAGACTATCAGTTTTTTTAACTTTTCCTCATAGGTTGGGTTTTCTAAACCTTTTATCATTTTTGTTGCTCTCCTCTGCCATCTCTTCAGTTTGTCCACAACTTTCTTAAAGTGTAGGGTCCAAAACTGGAGACAGTACTCCAGCTGAGGCCTTACCAATGCCGAGTGTGACTGGGACAATTATCTTCCATGTCTTACAGAGGACACACCTGTTAATATACCTTGAATGATATTAGCCTTTTCTGCTACTGCATGACATTGTTGGCTCATATTCAATTTGTGATCCACTAAAACCCCCAGATCCTTTCCAGCAGTACTACTACCTAGCCAGTTATTCCCCATTTTGTATTTGTGCATTTGATTCTGCCTTCCTAAGTGTAGTACTTTGCACTTGTCTTTACTGAATTTCATCTTGTTGACCAATTCTCCAATCTTGTCTTCCAAAGTGCTAGCAAAGCTTCCCAGCTTTTTGTCATCTGCACATTTTATAAGCACACACTCCACTACATTATCTAAGTAATTCATGAAAATGTTGAATCCAGAACCCAGGACACTCTTCTGTGGGACCCCACTAGATACATTCTCCCAGTTTGACAGCAAACCAGGGATAACTATTCTTGTATTACAGTTTTTAACCAGATGTGCACCCACCTTATGTAATTTCATCTAAACCACATTTCCCTAGTTTGCTTTTGAGAATGGCATGTAGGACTGTGTCAGAAGCCTTACTAAAATCAGGATTGATCACATCTACAGCTTCCCCACTATCCTCTAGGTGCTTACAAATTGATTGTTTAATACATTGTGCCAGTATCTTTCCAGGTATCGAGTTAGGCTGATTGGTCTGTAATTCCCTGTGTCCTGCTTGTACCCTTTTTAAAGATAGGTACCAGGTTTGCCTTTCTACAGTCCTCTGGGACCTCTCCCATCCCCTGAGTTCTCGAAGATAATAGCTAGCAGTTCTGAGATTGCTTCAGCTAGTTCCTTAAGTACCCTGACTACTTGAATTCATCTAACTTATCTAAATATTCTATAACTTGTTCTTTCCTGGCTTGAGTTCCTTCCCCTTTGTTGTTAATATTAATTGTATTAAGTATCTGGTTACCATTAACAGCCTTTAAAGGTATTTAGGCATCTAACTCCCTGTGATGGAGTGGACAAGGCCCAGAGGCCCCCTGCTGGAGACCTCAGGGTCCTGCCACACCTGTCCAAGGAAAGAAGCAGTGGAGCTAAGTCCTCCAAGTGGCCAGGAGAGACAGTGCAGGAAAGCAGCCAATCAGGAAGAGGCTTCAAGGGGCTAGGCAATCAAAGGGTTGCAGTCTAGTATAAAAGGAGCTGCAGTGCAGACTAGAGTCAGTTCCTTGCTGGAGCTGGAGGAGTACAGCTGGTGCTCCTGGCTGGTCAAAGGGAATGGCAGCACCATGGACAGCTCAGTGCTGACAGGGACCAGGGAGCAAGGCTGGGACCCTGGCTGGCTGCTGGACCTGATGTAAGGGTGAAGCTTTGGTGAAGGCCGGGGCCATGGGGAAGTGGCCCAGGGAACTGAAAGCAGTTTTGTCAAGGGGACATGGTGGCTGCTATTCTTAGGGTCCCTGGGCTGGGACCTGGACTAGTGGGTGGGCCTGAACTAGTGGATGGGCCTCCCTCCCAGTAGACCACTGGGGAAGTGGTCTACAATTGGACAGTGGTAACCCGTCCCCCGAAGGAGATCTGTATTATATAGTGGCCCAGCTGGGGCCAGAAGGGCCCAAAGAAGGTGAAACCATTGGCGCCAGGGAGGAAGCCCTGGGGGTATGGCTCAGTAATAGGGCTGGGACTGTTTAAAGACTGCAACACATGTGATTAGAAAGGATGCTTGCAAGAGGTGGGTGTCACCTTGTTATACTCCCATTATTTTAAATACCTTTAAAAATCAGGTCTCTAGTCACAATGTTGCCTTTCCGGAATAGCCTTCAATGAGACTCTCTGGGTGAATAAATGCTCACAGACCTGAGTTAGCATTGCACAATCATGCTGTAATATATATACATACCTATAAATATGTAAATACAATAAACATCTATTACTGTTCTCTTACAGTGCCTGTGTTAGGCTCCATACCTCACAGAGCAAAATACTGTTCCTGCTCCGGTGAGTTTACAGTCTTATTTTAGACATGATGTAATGGAGTGGGGCAACAGGCTGAATTTATACCAGACTAGTATCTGACACAGAATGACATGAAGTAGCCAGGTCTGGTGCTGTGAGGTGGTCCGTGTTTTGAGGTAAGCTGGTGAAAAAGAGACAGAAAAATATTTGTGGCCTGCCCTGGGTGACCTCTAGCAGGAAGAATCACTTCTTGCAGACTGACAGGTACCTTCATTTTTGGGACAAGAAACAGTTTCATGGAGCATGATGTACTCTGTGCACCACCCACTGTTTGAAAATTGCTATTCTTGGGCTCTGTAGCTTAAAGGCTTTTTTTCTTTTTAAATCAATATTTGCTTAAACATATATTGCTTTGCTAACAAACAAAAGCTGCTGCAGTAAAGCATTTTCCCCTAATAGGAATGACCAAAAATTGGTCATCTGGACTAAATCAGGTTTGGGATACCTACTCCCACTATTATTTTAAGCTGAGACTTGTGTGTTACCTTAACTAACGGACACACTATAACTAAGATTCTTTTCTCTACAGTTCATGAATCCAGTTAGAACTGAGACTGTAGTACTGTCAGCATTCTTCTGAGCCCATTGCTAGCAAAACCATGCCCTGGAGGGAGATACTTTCCTTTAAACGAAGCACTAATAAAATATTCCATTGTAAACCAATTCTGTTGCTCAGACTCTCAAGATAGATACCTTGGTGCTTGTATGGACATTTTAGGGCTATATATTTTTAGTGTTGAGTTCACAGTGGTGATCATCATCGAATCATAAGAAATTAAATTAGGCTTCCAACTATGAGCCTTTTGATCAAGATAACTGAAAATAACTTCTTAATTTGCTGAAGTAAATTTGTTAGCTTTAGATATGTACCACCAAATTACATTACTTGATATATTATGATCATTTTCTTAATACATGACAGAGATATTAAGTACGTTTCTACCAGCTCATGGTCACATAGTCAGCTATACCAAGCAGGCCCAGGAGTGATGCAGTATGACATTGCTAATGTATGTGGCCTTCCCATTGGGAGCTGTAACAAAGTGGCTTGCCCCATGGGCTGGAGAGCCTGGGGCTAAGGCCACTCTGATTACAGGATGAGCCACACCAGGGTTCAATCTGGCATTCCCAGGATAAAAAGAGGAGGATGTTGCAGGGGTGTACAGGAGACTGTAGGTATGGTTGTTAGTACTGCATGGCCCTGAGAACAGGAGGAGAGAGTGGGAAAAAGCTCTTCAGGTGGTGGGAGAGACTACAAAGGCTCAGCTGGAAAGGCCTGTGGAGAAGGACAGACTCCAGGTAGACAGCAATGGGAAGCAGACACAGAGCCTTAGAGAGGAGGGGGGCTGTGCGTAGCTGAAACTGGGGTGAAAACCGTATGAGTTTGTACATTTTGTGTTGGACAACTGGGAGAGAGACACTGAGCCAAGGTTGGGGCCTGGAGTGCCAGACCTGAGGACTAATAAATGGGATCCCTTCTGGGGACTGTTTGAATTGCTCTGTGAACTGTGAGTTCCTGAAGGGCCCCTGAAGGGCATAGCCAGAGAAGCAGGGTGCAGTAGAGTGAGGGGGGTGCTCCAGAGCAATTGATCAATAGCCACACTGCTACAAGGGCAAATAGGGCTGGTTGAACATCAGAGTTTTTCAGGACCTTACGAACTCTTAGGAGGTTCAAGGATAAAGTATACGAGGACTTGCTCACTGGTAAGCTGGGTCTTGCAAACAACTTCCTGTGGGGATGAGTGAAGTTATTCTAGTACACACAGGGACAGATTTTTTTCTCTTGCCCTTGCACAGCTATGTGAGGAGAATGAAGCTGCAAAGCACCTGACACACCTCTTGCATGAAATGCCTAAAAGAGAGGCTCACATGCTCCATGGTACTGATAATACATAACCAGCTAAATTACACATCAAATGTCTGGTTTCAGAGTAGCAGCCGTGTTAGTCTGTATCCGCAAAAAGAACAGGAGTACTTGTCGCACCTTAGAGACTAACAAATTTATTTGAGCATAAGCTTTCGTGGGCTACATCCCACTTCATCAGATGCATAGAATGGAACATATAGTAAGAAATATATATACATACAGAGAACATGAAAAGGTGGAAGTAGCCATACCAACTCTAAGAGGCTAATTAATTAAGATGAGGTATTATCAGCAGGAGAAAAAAAAACTTTTGTAGTGATAATCAAGATGGCCCATTTTAGACAGTTGACAAGAAGGTGTGAGGATACTTAACATGGGGAAATAGATTCAATATGTGTAATGACCCAGCCACTCCATGTCTCTCTTCAAACCCAAGTTAATGGTATCTAGTTTGCATATTAATTCAAGATCAGCAGTTTCTTGTTGGAGTCTGTTTTTGAAGCTTTTCTGTTGCAAAATTGCCACCTTTAAGTCTGTTACTGAGTGATCAGAGAGGTTGAAGTGTTCTCCTACTGGTTTTTGAATGTTATGATTCCTGATGTCAGATTTGTGTCCATTTATTCTTTTGCGTAGAGACTGTCCGGTTTGGCCAATGTACATGGCAGAGGGGCATTGCTGGCACATGATGGCATATATATCATTGGTAGATATGCAGGTGAACGAGCCCCTGATGGCGTGGCTAATGTGATTAGGTCCTATGATGGTGTTATTTGAATAAATATGTGGACAGAGTTGGCATCGGGCTTTGCTGCAAGGATAGGTTCCCGGGTTAGTGTGTTGGTTGTGTGGTGTGTGGTTGCTGGTGAGTATTTGCTTCAGGTTGGGGGGCTGTCTGTAAGCAAGGACTGGTCTGTCTTCCAAGATCTTTGAGAGTGAGGGATCATCTTTCAGGATACGTTGTAGATCTTTGATGATGCGCTGGAGAGGTTTTAGTTGGGGGCTGAAGGTGATGGCTAGTGGCGTTCTGTTATTTTCTTTGTTGGGCCTGTCCTGTAGTAGGTGACTTCTGGGTACTCTTCTGGCTCTGTCAATCTGTTTTTTCACTTCAGCAGGTGTGTATTGTAGTTTTAAGAATGCTTGATAGAGATCTTGTAGGTGTTTGTCTCTGTCTGAGGGATTGGAGCAAATGTGGTTGTATCTTAGAGCTTGGCTGTAGACAATGGATCGTGTGGTGTGTCCTGGATAGAGGCATGTAGGTAAGTATAGCAGTCAGTAGGTTTCCGGTATAGGGTGGTGTTTATGTGACCATCGCTTATTAGCACAGTAGTGTCCAGGAAATGGACCGCTTGTGTGGATTGGTCTAGGCTGACGTTGATGGTGGGATGGAAATTGTTGAAATTATGGTGGAATTCCTCAAGGGCTTCTTTTCCATGGGTCCAAATGATGAAGATGTCATCAATGTAGCGCAAGTAGAGTAGGGGCGTTAGGGGACGAGAGCTAAGGAAGCGTTGTTCTAAGTCAGCCATAAAAATGTTGGCATACTGTGGGGCCATGCGGGTACCCATAGCAGTGCTGCTGACTTGAAGGTATATATTGTCCCCAAATGTGAAATAGTTGTGAGTGAGGACAAAGTCACAAAGTTCAGCCACCAGGTTTGCCGTGACATTATCGGGGATACTGTTCCTGATAGCTTGTAGTCCATCTTTGTGTGGAATGTTGTGTAGAGGGCTTCTACATCCATAGTGGCCAGGGTGGTGTTTTCTGGAAGATCACCGATGGATTGTAGTTTCCTCAGGAAGTCAGTGGTGTCTCTAAGATAGCTGGGAGTGCTGGTAGTTTAGGGCCTGAGGAAAGAGTCCACATAGCCAGACAATCCTGCTGTTAGGGTGCCAATGCCTGAGATGATGGGGCGTCCAGGATTTCCAGGTTTATGGATCTTGAGTATCAAATAGAATACCCACACAACCTATGGAACAGCATACTTTTTTTCCATGAACAAAATCTATGTGAAGACTACATCAGTGCACACTTCTAAAAATAAAAAAAAACAATCTAGCTGTGATCTGAGTGTGGGATTCTTCTCTCTTTTTTTTTTTTTAGGAGGGGCTTCTGGTGTGTGCATATGGTGGTTGGTTATATTGCAAATGCAAAGAAGCTTGTTGTGGGGGGGAGGATTGGGTGCATTTGTGGAGTTTGATAATTGGGTATTAAGGCATGGAAATGAATGTTCCTTAACTAGTGACTTCCTTGATTTTATTTTTGTGTTGGTAGAATTTACACTTGAAAAATTGTATAAGTCTTAAGCTAAAAATGTATGTGTGAGATACATTTGTGTGTCTGTACATAATATAAATCATACTGTACACAGAATCTATGAAGCAGGAAATGACACACACTGGAGATTCCTGAAGGTGCCTGTCAAACATTAAGGCTAAAATGTTCATAGCTGGGTGCCCAAAGTTAGCCTCTTAACTCCATAGTTATTTAGATGACTAAATTTCCTGATTGTCAGAGGTGCTGACCCTCCCATAGACTCCTATCAGATGTGTGGATGCTTAGTGCTTCTGAAAATGAGGCCATTTTTATTTAAATATCCATGGATATAGATTCAGAAACCTAGTGGTAGGCAGGGCCGGCGCAACCCATTAGGCGACCTAGGCGGTCGCCTAAGGCGCTGCTATTTTGGGGGCGCCGGCGCCGCGGCCGCCCGTAGAAATTTGGGGGCGGGACCTTCCGCCGCCGCTGTTGGGGGCGGGATTTCGGGGGCGGGACCTTCCGCCGCCTAGGGCGCCGGCAAAGCTGGCTCCGCTACTGGTGGTAGGCACCTGGCTAGGAAAACATTAATTTTTAGGACTCTTTCCTTTAAACACATGTCCCTTGCTAGTGTCACTGCAGCATCCTAACAAGACTGTCTAATGCTTCAAATATCACCTTAGCCCTGACAAGGCAAACTGTGCATGGTCAAACCAGGCAAGTGAATGCAGTATTGGATTGCATTAGTTATTACTGTTAAATCTGAAACAAACAGTGCAACAGATAATCTGTTCTAGAACACACAGCAGCTCATCAAGCAGATAAATATAAAGAGCAAAGATTGCCGTGACCCTTAATAGTTTATTCTCACTGCCCTTTAGCCATACATCATACTTATCACTGTCCCTGGACACTGTTCTTCTTCTCTGCCCTCACTAAATTAGTTCCTTGTTAATCCTGAAGGCTCCCTCCCTTCTGTCTGTTTCTGCCATGTAGGTGCATTATCCTTAGCACTGCTAATGCTGACACAGGCTAATACTAGAAATGCTGATCACTGTGACCTTGGGTGCTGGGAAAATACCATAGGCCAAATTCACCCATGCTGTAACCTCTGTATAATTACACCAGTGATGAATCTGGCACCTGGCATAGAATTTACTGATGTTTTTTACTGGGCCTGTGTCCTCCAGCACTGCTACTTATTGGGTATTTTCTGTTCAATAACAGTAGCTGGCAATTGAAATATACACCCGGAGTATTTAGAGCATGGATTTTGGAAACATGACAGTAAACTGCCTCTTATCCCATGAGCTGTGTTCTCACTATCTGCTATTACACTCATCTGCTGTTGAGCTAAGAGAGGAGCTGGTCACAGTAACTCTTACCATTAGGGTGACCAACCATCCCTAATTGGGAAGGACAGTCCCAAAATGTAAATGTCCAGTCCTGATCCCGGGCTTGGACAGTACTCTTGGACAGTATTTGTTCCAGATTCCCTGCAGCACCGCTCCATGCCCACTTGAGGCTCACAGATGGTGCCAGCCTCTTCCCAGTGGAGGGGAGGCTGAGGTAGGCCTTAGCCCCCCTTGGCACAAGACCCTGCCCCTCCTCTTCCCCCAAGGCCCTACCCCTGGCTAGGTCAGAAGCCGGAGCCAAGCTGTAGTAAGAACTTCCCAGGGAGCCCAGGCCACTGTGGGGAGTCCTGGACCCTCCACCTGCCCTGGGCAGCATGCCTGTGGGGGGGAGGGAATGAAGACATGGGCCAGGGGCTGCTCTTGGGCACCCCAGCCTCTCGCCCAGGGCAGATGGAGGGTCCAGGGCTCCCCACAGCAGCCTGGATGGCTCTGATTACTGCTTGTCTCTGGCTTCTGGCCTGGTCAGGGGGTGGGGCCTCAGGGGGGAGAGGAGGAGCCGGGGGCAGGACCATAGAGGGAGTGGAGCTCCTGCATGTGTCCCATTTATTGCACTTTGAAAAGGCGGTCACGCACCTTACTGTTCATCCTAATAGTCTTTCTAACACTTACATTTGAGTTGGTGTCTCTGTCCAGCTTGTATAGTGGGTGTGCCTGGGGGGGTAGTGGCTGACCCTTATAAAGTCTAGTTATAAAATACTGTGGTCGAAGATTTTCTAAAAAAAAAAAAATTCCCCAAGAAAAACACAAAACCAAAGACAACCAATGCACCAATCAAGATGTTTAAATTAATATAGCAATCATTCTTACTGATAGCAAGAAAAGGAGTGCAAAGACAGAAGTCTATTCTTTGCTTTTAGCTTCTAATAGAGAGGATTTGGAGGCCAGAGAGACCACTGTGGTCATCTAGTCTGACATCCTGCGTAACTCAGGCCTTACAACTTCCCTGAAATAATTCTTGGATGAGCTAGAGCATATGTCTTTGAATATTTTTCCCTATCTTGATTTCTATTTTCTTGTCTTACAATTTTGACACTGTAAAAGGCCAGCAAATGACCATATGATCAGTGTTTGTGTAATGCCCACAGACCCCGCTTGTCGGGATTGAGCCTCTACTGCATGAACGAAAAGCCAACTGGCTGTTAGCGCAGACTTACTTTATCTCTCTCTCTAAGTGGTCTCAGTGCCACCAGATGGGACACAACACCACACCCAGAAGGTGTGTGATTACATACTTCCCCTAGCTGAGGAAGCACATCCTAAGCTTCAGAGACTTCCCAGTTGAAATCCCGGAGGAGCCCCCATTTGTAACGCTGACAGACACCGGTTATCGGCGGGCAGGATTGAACCTGGGAGCTTTGTGCATGAGCCTCTACCGTATGAGCTAAAAACCAACTGCCTGTTAGCTAAGGCTGAAGAGCAAACTCATTTTACAGTAACTCCTCACTTAACATTGTAGTTATGTTCCTGAAAAATGCTACTTTAAGTGAAACGATGTTAAGCGAATCCAATTTCCCCATAAGAATTAATGTAAATGGGTGGGGTTAGGTTCCAGGGAATTTTTTTTCCCCAGACAAAAGACTATATATATATATATATATATACATACACACGCACACACAGTATAAGTTTTGAACAAACAATTTAATACTGTACACAGCAATGATGATTGTGAAGCTTGGTTGAGGTGGTGGAGTCAGAGGGTGGGATATTTCCCAGGGAATGCCTTGCTGCTAAATGATGAACTAGCACTTGGCTGAGCCCTCAAGGGTTAACACGTTGTTGTTAATGTAGCCTCATACTCTACAAGGCAGCACAAATGGAGAGAGGGGAGACAACATGGCAGAGAGAGACAGAGACACACAGCCTGTGTGTGTGTGTGTGAGAGAGACACGCATTTCCCCTTTAAGTACGCTGACCCCACTCTCAGTACATTGCCTTTTTAAGTAGATCAGCAAGTTGAAACAGCATCTGCTGCCAGCAAGCTCCCTTCCTCCTGACCCCTGTCCTGTCCCCGCCCTGCTCTATGGAAATGGGGGGCAGGAGCGGGGGGGAGGGGGACACCCTGCCCTTAGCACCCCTCTTCTTCCCCCCGTCCCTGCACAGCAAGCTCCCGGGAACAGCTCCAAGGCAGAGGGCAGGAGCAGCACATGGCAGTGGGGGGAGGGACAGCTGAACTGCTGGCAATTGATAGCCTGCTGGGTGGCTGCCGCACAGGGAACTTAGGGGAGCTGATAGGGGGGCTGCCGGTCTACCCTGGTTCCAAGCCCCCACCAGCTAGCTCCAACGGGCTGCTCTTTCTGCAAGCACTGGACAAAGCAGGCGGCTGCCAAACAACATTATAAGGGAGCATTGCACAACTTTAAACGAGCATGTTCCCTAATTGATCAGCAACGTTACAACGAAACAACGTTAACTGGGCCGACTTTAAGTGAGGAGTTACTGTATTTCTCTCTCTAAGTGCCACTAGATGGGACACACCACCACACCCGGAAGGTGTGTGGGTTGCATATCCTAATTCTCATTTGTTTTAATAACATCATGTATGAACTGTATTATTGCCACTATATGCATCCATGTTACACTAAACTTCAGTTCTTTTCCTCTATTGTCACCACTTCTATTAATAGCAAAACACGTACCAGATGTGAATACTTAGAACGTGGAGATCTAACACGCATCCCTCTATTTTATTCATAATGGTCAAAAGAATTGTCTGATACAGCTTTGAAGGAGAAAATAACCTTCTCTGGGTTTAAAAGACTTAATGTGATGAGATATTGCTGTGACCAGCATCATAGGCACTGACTCTATGGGTGTTAAGCACCCACTGGCAGCGCCCCTGGTCAGTGCCTTCCCCTCCCATCAGTGCCTTCCTCCTGTTGGCGGCCCCGACGATCAGCTCCTTCCCCTCCCCCAGCTGTTCCGTGGTGTGCAGGAGGCGCTCAAGGGAGGGAGTGGAATGGGGTGGGGGCGGAGTGGGGGTGGGAAGAGAGGGAGTAGGGGGTTGGGGGAAGGGGTGGAGTGGGGGTCGAGAACCCCCCGACAACTAAGAAAGACAGCGCCTATGACCAGCATGATGATGAAAGAAAGGTCTGAGATGAAATTACATGGATCCTGCATCCCTGCACCCCAATTAAAAACATAGAAATGTTCAAAAGGCTTTCAAAGGATTAAGCACATTTATAAATACAGTACAAATTCACAGCATACATGAACTACTTTAGATAAACACATCACTGTTCTAATGTAGTTAAGGCCAAAATATTCAAAAATAGGTGCCTAAAATTAGACCCAAGATTTTTCACAAATGATTAGGGATTTTGGTAGCCCCTCTAAGTGTCAAGGACCAGATTTTCAAAAAGCACCCACTTCTGGAAAAATGCCCTTTAAGGTGTTTCAGATTGTGTGGCAGCCCCTTCCCATCCCCCCACACCAAAAAAAAAGTAAATCCAAGCATGCAGAATTACTACTCTCTTTTGAAAACCTTGGCCTAGGTGGCCTAAATCCACATTTAGGCACCAAAATCAGTGAAGCTAACAGGAACTGCAGGTGTTCAGCTCTCTTGTAATATCAGCACCACCAACAGCACAAGAAGAAGAACTCCACATGGACTCCCCCTGAGGGTCGAAATGACAGTCTGGACCTATACATTGAATGCTTCCGCCGACGTGCACAGGCAGAAATTGTGGAAAAACAACATCACTTGCCTCATAACCTAAGTCGTGCAGAACGCAATGCCATCCACAGCCTCAGAAACCATCCTGACATTATAATCAAAGAGGCTGATAAAGGAGGTGCTGTAGTCATCATGAACAGGTCTGACTACCAAAAGGAGGCCGCCAGACAACTCTCCAATACCAAATTCTACAGGCCACTTCCCTCAGATCCCACTGAGGAATACACTAAGAAACTGCATCATCTACTCAGGACACTCCCTACACTAACACCGGAACAAATCAACATACCCTTAGAGCCCCGACCAGGGTTATTCTATCTACTACCCAAGATCCACAAACCCGGAAATCCTGGACGCCCCATCATCTCGGGCATTGGCACTCTCACTGAAGGACTGTCTGGATATGTGGACTCTCTACTCAGACCCTATGCCACCAGCACTCCCAGCTATCTCCGTGACACCACTGATTTCCTGAGGAAACTACAAAGCATTGGTGACCTTCCAGAAAACACCATCCTAGCCACCATGGATGTAGAGGCTCTCTACACAAACATCCCACACACAGATGGAATACAAGCTGTCAGGAACAGTATCCCTGATGATGCCACAGCACAACTGGTTGCTGAGCTCTGTGCCTTTATCCTCACACACAACTATTTCAAATTTGATGACAATATGTATCTCCAGATCAGTGGCACCGCTATGGGCACCCGCATGGCCCCACAATATGCCAATATTTTTATGGCCGACCTGGAACAACGCTTCCTCAGCTCCCGTCCACTCACGCCCCTTCTCTACCTACGCTACATTGATGACATCTTCATTATCTGGACCCATGGGAAGGAGACTCTGGAAAAATTCCACCAAGATTTCAACAGCTTCCACCCCACCATTAACCTCAGCCTGGACCAATCTACACGGGAGGTCCACTTTCTGGACACCACAGTGCAAATAAGTGATGGTCACATTAATACCACCCTATACCGAAAACCTACCGACCGCTATGCCTACCTTCATGCCTCCAGCTTCCATCCCGGGCACACCACAAGATCCATTGTCTACAGCCAAGCACTGAGGTACAACCGCATCTGCTCTAACCCCTCAGACAGAGACCAACACCTACAAAATCTCCACCAAGCATTCTCAAAACTACAGTACCCGCACGAGGAAATAAGGAAACAGATCAACAGAGCCAGACGTGTACCCAGAAGCCTCCTACTGCAAGACAAACCCAAGAAAGAAACCAACAGGACTCCACTGGCCATCACATACAGTCCCCAGCTAAAACCCCTCCAACGCATCATCAGGGATCTACAACCCATCCTGGACAATGATCCCACACTTTCACAAACCTTGGGTGGCAGGCCAGTCCTCGCCCACAGACAACCTGCCAACCTGAAGCACATTCTCACCAGTAACTGCACACCGCACCATAGTAACTCTAGCTCAGGAACCAATCCATGCAACAAACCTCGATGCCAACTCTGCCCACATATCTACACCAGCGACACCATCACAGGACCTAACCAGATCAGCCACACCATCACTGGTTCATTCACCTGCACATCCACCAATGTAATATACGCCATCATATGCCAGCAATGCCCCTCTGCTATGTACATCGGCCAAACTGGACAGTCTCTAAGGAAAAGGATAAATGGACACAAATCAGATATTAGGAATGGCAATATACAAAAACCTGTAGGAGAACACTTCAACCTCCCTGGCCACACAATAGCAGATCTTAAGGTGGCCATCCTACAGCAAAAAAACTTCAGGACCAGACTTCAAAGAGAAACTGCTGAGCTTCAGTTCATCTGCAAATTTGACACCATCAGCTCAGGATTAAACAAAGACTGTGAATGGCTTGCCAACTACAGAACCAGTTTCTCCTCCCTTGGTTTTCACACCTCTACTGCTAGAACAGGGCCTCATCCTCCCTGATTGAACTAACCTCGTTATCTCTAGCTTGCTTCTTGCTTGCATATATATACCTGCCCCTGGAAATTTCCACTACTTGCATCCGAAGAAGTGGGTATTCACCCACGAAAGCTCATGCTGCAAAACGTCTGTTAGTCTATAAGGTGCCACAGGATTCTTTGCTGCTTGTAATATCAGGCCACTGATGACAGTGTCTAAATATGAACTTCGGATCCTAACTTGAGACACCCATTTTTGTAAACTTTGACCTAAATAAGTGGCCTGATATTTCAGAGATGCTGAGCATCTGCAGCTCTTATTAAAATCAATGCCTTTGAATAACAACTGCTATTATATTTGAATGTTCTGCTGTGTACTTGAATATATATTTATATCTCTCAACCTCAGGCTGCTAATCATGCTCATATACATACTAGGTCTCAACACGCATGTGACTAGGTATTTTGTTGACCTACAGAATTCGTTTCAGCTCATTAAACACAGCTGCTCTAGAGAAAATTAGTTGAATCCAAAGGGAAGGACATGATTGACAGAAACTAAGTGGAGTGACTATTTTAACTGTATTGGGCATTAGAAATACAGACCTTAATGTTAGGAAAAACTTTATTATTAATAATATCTAGCTCTTATATAGCACTCCATCAGTAGATCTCAAAGTGCTTTATAAAGGAGGTCAGCATCATTATCCACATTTTTTTACAGATGGGGAAACTGAGGCAGAGGGTGAGTGGTGACTTGCCTAAGGTCATCCAGCAGACTAGTGACAGAGCCAGGAATAAAGTCCAGGTCTTGAGTCCTTGTCCAGTGCTCTATCCACTAGGCAATATGGTCACTGTCTCCCCTTATCATTGTAGAGCTAGTCTGTCCCTCTGCCCATACACGAATGTTCTCTACAGTACATCTTCTAGTGCTCTGACCAGCCTACCTTCACATGTCCCAAGGTGTGGAGCTTCTATCACATCCCTTACAAGACCACATTTATTTGTATCTTGAGATTTTACTGTAGGGAAGAATCACATAATGGTGGAATATGAGCTAGTTTGTTCATGCAACTTGGGTGAAGACTATGTATAACACTTGCAAATTTAAGCATCTGGCTTAATGAGTAGCCTGAGTAGTTTCTGTATAGTTATTTTAGCCTACTGCATAAAAAAAAACCTACTTAAGATGCATGCCATATGTCCTGAAATACACTGCAGTGCACATTTTGGTTATTTTCCATATATTCCCTCATATGCCAAAAGTCCTTAATTTGCTTTTCACTAATGCCATTTTTAAGTTAAACCATTACAGAAATATAAAAACATAAGACTGGAAGGGACCTCCTGGGTCACTGAGTCCAGTCCTCTATCACAGGCAACCCTGTTGTTACACGGGGTTCTTTCAACCCAAAGCTCTTGGTAACTTTTACTCTGTGCGAGGTGGTGTCAGGAAATAAATCAAGGGAGACACGGCCGTCCGTCATATAATCCCTTTTATAAACTTATTGAGCTCCATCTTAAAAACAGTTTGGTTTCTTGCCCCCACTGTTCCCCTTGGTAGGCTTTCCAGACCCTCACTCTTCTGATGGTTAGAAACGTTCTTCTAATTAACAGCCTACATTTGTTCTTGTGCCAATGTAACGCCGACAGACGCTGGTCGTTGGCAGGCAGGATTGAACCGGGGACTTCTAGAGCTTAGTGTGTGAGCCTCTACTGCATGACCTAAAAGCCAACTGTCTGTTAGCTAAGGCTGTAGAGCATACTCATTTAACTCTCTCTCTAGGTGGTCTTGGTGCCACTATATGGTACAGAACACCACACCCAGAAGGTGTGTGGGTTACACCAACATTGTCATTTAACTTAAATACCTCCTCTCCTTCCCTGGTGTTTGCTCTCTATAAATACATCAGGGGGTAATCCTACCCTTTCAGCCAAGCCAAACTCTTCTAGTCTCCTCTCATGATCATCCTTGTGGCATTTTTCTGCACTTGTTCCAGTTTGAATGATCTTTCTTGAGCATGGGTGACCAGAATTGTCTATGGTATTTCAGATGAGATCTTACCAGTGCCTTGAACAATGGCATTAATACTTCCCTATCTCTACTGGAAATGCCTTGCCTGAAGGATCTTGGCGCCACATTTGCCTTTTTCACAGCTGCAGCACATTGGTGGTTCATCATCATCCTGTGATCAACCAATACATCAATTCAAGTCTTTCTGAAGTGAGATGTCTATTAATACAAAAAACAACTCTTGAGAGATTCAAATGAATCTCTACAAAGAAGTTAGTTCCATCTTTAGATGAACTTGTCTGTATGGATCATGATACAGCACTTCATTTAACCTAAGTCCTATGTAGTTGTAAGTCGAGACAATTGTGAACCATTTTTAATAGTGTTGTACATATTATAAACACCTCAAACCCTGGTTCTATGCAAACTGATTAAGGAATTTGCCTCATGTTTTTTTTTATGACCAAATATTGAATCTCTGAAGTGGAAACACTGAAAGACCCTTATTGTTACAATTCAGACAAGAACACTGACACTTCAATATTTGTAATATTCAGTTTTTGCTAGATAAATGCTAAAAGAAACCAGAAGACAAAAACATCTGTTATAACCTAGGGACATAGGCTATAAAGCCGCTCGGCATTACTGCTGGCAGATCGACTAATCATACAAATGCTGTTAAAACAAAGATTGTTTTTTAATCCTATAGAAGCTTAGTATAATAAAAGCTTAAATAGCCTGCAACCATATTTGACAATGACATAGAATGGCAATAAATAAAAGCTGTACAATAGACCATGAGCCACAGATGGATGAATAAGAAAGGAACTCATAGAAAAATACAATCAGCCGCTTACTATTTTCTAAGCAGTGAAGAATACAGTACAGGAGCTAACATAAGCAGCTGTATGCTACACTTTTGAAAGCCTCCTGGGATACAGGGCTTGCTGAGGCTATTTTGGGGGTGGCTGGGGAGTCTCAATAATGCTGAGTGCTCCATAGCCCTTTTCCTCTCTGTCTTTAGCTTTTCTACTTGCTTCCTCTTTTGCACAATCAATAAGCATGGATAGGCATGTAGTACCTGAGCCTCTTTTCACTGAACTCTCAGTGAAATAAATGGGAGAAGGATCAAGTCCTTCAGGCTCAAATATGCAGACTTCACTAAAAGAAAACTCCCAGTGAAGTTGACACAAGTTGATGTTCATGGGATGTGGTTATTTTTACAGCAAGATAGCAGCAGAGACTATAAGCAATACAAAACCAAAACCCAAGGAATGGATGTTACATCACTTTTTCTAAATAAAATATCCTTTAAAATTCAAATTACATCTCCTCCTTATATAAACCAATGAATTGAATCTTCTTATGCCAATGTCAATTAATTTGCCTTCATTTTTTCATTACTCTAAAGGAATTTGATTGCACTTTATCTTTAATTGTCAAAAACAGAACTAAACATCATGAGAGAGGTTTCCTTTCATCACCTGCTCTAGAGACTTTTTTTATTTATGACTGTTATAACTGCTGTGGAATTTTATGATAAGAAACTGCCCCCTCCCCCCCATATCTCCAAGGAAATATGGCCCTCTAGTAAAACACTAAAATTGATCACTACGGACTATAGTTCTTCATGGCTTCAGATATTTTGTGGGATTTTTGCTTTTTATGTGGGGGCTGCGGTTTGGTGTGTTGGTATCTTGTGTGTGGGTGCCTTTTGGGGGGTGTGGGTGTGTAGCGGGATGGCCACCCTGCTCCTGCCAAGAGGGGTTAAAACAGCCCTGGAGAGGGCTACAGCTGGGAAAAGAGAGGCTGACTGGGGGAAGCAGCCACAGGTGAGGCCACGCCCAAATCAGGCCACGGCTAGCCCTATAAGAGGGCTGAGGGCCAGAGGCTGACAGAGTCTCTCTCTAGTTGTGGGGAGAGATGGGCCTGGCTGCTTGGGAGCTAAGCAGGGTACCTAGAGTGGAGCAGGGCTGGGGAAAGGCCAGAGGAGCTGGGGAGCTCCAGGCTGGAAACGCCCCAGGCTGAAGGCCTTGGTAAAGGCTGGGAAGGGTACTGGGATTGCAGAGGTGCAGCCCAGGGTAGGCAAAGGCAGCAGGTCCAAACCCCCCTTGCCAATGATGAGTGGTATAGACTGCAGTCTGTCCCAGGGAGTGGGGGCTAGATGATGACTGGCAGTAGCCACTGAGGCAAGGGGAGGATTGGGGGTTCCCCTGGGAGGGGAGACCCAGAGTGAGGGGGTACTGCGGTGGGCAGAACCCCCGGGTAAAGGGCACCGGGGTCCGGGAGGGACAAGGGGGCCAGCGTCAGGCAAGACATCAGCCGGCAGAGGGCGCTCTGGAGCTGGAAAAGAACAGATTCCCTGGACATCCAGCAGAAAGCGCCATGCCGGTGAGTCGTCGCCCCGCCACAGGGTGGTAATAAAACATCAGACGAATTTGGTTGGAGCTATTAAAGGGTAATACATTCAAATAGCTTCCTTGTATTGTGAGAGCATTAGGCATTCCTGAGGACTAGAAGGGTGCTCCTTTTTGATGTAACAGTAGTGTGCAGCCTATGGATAGAAGCAAGAGGATTTGGTACAGACTGGAACCAATTCCCATGGTCAGCCAGACCTATCAGAACTTTGTCTCAACTCTCTTATTTGGACAAAAAGACTGAAAGCAAACAATGTTTGACTAATCTTCTCATTCACACCCTGCCTAAGAGGTTTAATGGCACCAAGAATTTGCTGAGTGAGTGTACAGAGTGGAAGAGTAAAAGAAAGCTCTCCATACAGTACCTTTACTCAGTGCCCAGGTCTGCTCACAATTACTGCCCTGTCCCAAGAATAGGAACTGTTCCCTCATGTGCCAATGAGTGCATGCTTGTCCAAAGGGAGTAGGACAATGTACTTGCTTCCTTTTCAGAATGGCAACTGGAGCAGGCCGGGGCAGAGGGGAGTGAATGCAGCACCAGATTAAGGGATAAAAACAGTAGAAATGGACTGCTCTGAGTGCTTTCTGAAGCTCCCTCTAGCTCAGTATGGTACTGCATTGCCCCTTACACAGTGCTCTGCTTAAGCATCGGAACCTGGAAAGAAATCTGCATCAATATTCTTCCAAAATAAAAAGCCACAACCATTTATTTCCAAGCTCTGCTTTCTATTCTGTATATTTAGCATGTGTACGTATATCTTTTTTTCTGAACCCCCCCCCCACACCAAAATATTTATGCATTTACTAAACTCAACACAGATGTACTGTCCCAGAACAAAACCGAGGATTATCCATTCAAACATAATCTTGGTGGTAACTTGACTGCAAGAGCTGGAGCTCTACAAAAACGTTACTCAGAAAACTAGCCTCCCCTGAAAATAACTATCTATGAAAGATTCTGGGCATTGATTAGAAAGACTTCACTGACGAAGAGATCTGAGAAATTGTCAGTGAGCGGCTTGTTTTCACTGGAATCAGAAGGAAATATTTAGAGCACGTACTTTGGATGCCAATATACACTCCCCAATGAAGCTGTCAAGTAGAAACCAACTGGTGCAAGGAAACAAGGGCACCCAAGAAAAACTTTAAGAGCCACCCTTAGAAGAAAGGGCAAAATAACCAATCTCAATACCGTAGAGCAAATGGAAGCAGCTGCAAATGACAGTTGAATGGAAGAGACTGGTTTCCACCCTGTGCACCCACACTGGCATTAAAAACCTCAGCTACAAAACTGTTGAGGAATGAAGCATATAAGAGTCAAGAAGTTCAGAGCTAAGGCTTAAAGTTCAATCTTAACTCTGCCCCTACCAGCTTTTGTCTTTAAAATATGAGCTTCTAGTCAAAAGCTGTTATAACTTGGGGCACTGCTTATTTTAAAAACACCCATATGCTTGACTGATTGTAGCTACTTTGTAGTGTTCTTAGGACTGTTCCCATGGTTTAGATTCTTTTAACTGCAATCTAAATCACAGGAAATGAGGGCTTTCATCACCCTCTGGGACTTACTCAGCAGTAGGCGGCATTTATGTCTTAGAAGTAAGGCTATTAATTTGCTCCCAGTAATATACTACTCCTATTTATGATATTCCTGTAAGTTGTTTTGAGTAGACCTTGGGGATTTTCTTCATGGAATAAAAGATGCACTCTTAACATGAGTTGCCTCATTTTTGAGGCAAAATATTAGAGAAGGCAGTTTGTAGCTTTCACGTGAGTTAGCAGATTGAGTTAAAGACAAGCCCCTGCCCAATAACTAACATGACCTGCTAATGTGAAAATTACAACCTGCCTTGTCTTCACTAGGCTTTTATCTTGAGTTAAGAACTCACCTCTTCTCTCTCCCTCTCTTTCCCCCCTCATCCACCGCAGTGAAGGCAAGGTTTAAAAGTTTGGAGGGCTGGCTAGTTTATCTGAAGCTCTGGTTTATCTGAGCCACTTTTATCTGGAAATCCTACAAATCTGGCTTCATTGTCATATATAAAGTGTTTCCTGCTTTCAACCTGGTGAACAGACTCGGGGAAGAGTGTGGTTGATGGTGTATTTATGCAAAATGCTGTGTACACAATTCCAAGACTCCATAATAACTAGGTTTGGCAGAATTATATTTTTATCTTTTCACAATTTTGACAGATAATATTGATCAAGCATTCTTAGACTTGTATTGATTTAAATTTTCAGTTTGGGGAAATTATGCAGGGTCTGGGGGCTTGAGGTGGGTGTCAGACAATTTAGTGACAGACATTGAGATTCAAAAAGTTAAAGCTTTATAACTCTTAAAACACATCATCAACATCACATGTCAAAGTATTAAAACAGGCCAAACTAGGTTTTTCAAGTAGCATTTTTCTCTCTTTGCCTATGTGTAAAGTTAGATCATTACCGATGGAAATATTTTTTGTCAATTTGTGTGTTTACAGATAAATCCACTTTACCAATAAAAATGTAACCCTTCCAAGCCTAATTAATATGAGCCAGATTCTGAAAAACTCCCTCTGAAAGGAGTAAGTACTGTAGAATTTTAAGGACCATATGTCTCCCCCTCTGCTAACATGTCTTGGTATGGCAGAGCCAGTGTGACGGTGCTGCCAGTTGGAGCCAGCTGAGGTCACTCAATCAGGGTGAACTGCAAACAAAACGGGGCAGACAAACCCCAAACGCTGGTGGATATTCCAATACTTAGATTTTCCAAGCCAGCACAAAACAACTTCTATAACAATGCAAACTTGCGTTTTAAAGCTTTATTTATTTACCTATCTTTTTAACCAGTTTTTAAGGTTCATCCCTAGGTCAGATTACTTGTGAGTTAATTAACTCTTTCTGGCCCTGTCCTGAGATATTATATTACACTCATAACGTCACAGCCAGCCAGGGATTTAGGAGTAGAAAGGGAGGGAGCTGTGCATCCATGTCATGTTACTTCCTTCCCACTGATTCTGCAGAAGTACATCTGTATGGACTTCAGGGCCTTGGGGTGGGAGGGTGGAGTGGCTGCTCTTTGTGAGTTGTTCCCCTTCAGACAGTCATCAAATATGTAAAAGATGTTTATAAAGTGGGCAGTGGACAGTTGTTCTCCACGTCCACCAAGGATAGGACATGAAGAGTTGGCTTAATCTGCAGCAAGGGATATTAGGAAAAGCTTTTTAACCACAAGGATAGTTGAGCTCTGGAATAGGTTACCCAGGGAGGTTGTGGAATCCCCATCCCTGGAGACTTAAAGAACAAGTTAGACAACCACCTGCCAGGGATGGTCTAGGTATACGTGGTCCTGGCTGAGTGCAAGGAGATGGACTAGATGACCTCTTGATTTCCCTTTTAGCCCTACATTTCTATGACCCTCTGAGTATCCAAGTGAGTGGGAATGCTACTGTAATCTGCATAGTCTTCCTTATAAAACCATTCAGTGGCTGATACTGTAAAGCCACAGATGAAACTAGCCAAAGGCAGCCCCAGTTTTGCCAGTTTGTGATATCTGGAGTTTTTCTTCAAGCCCCATTTGTTATCAAGACAGCATGTATCTCAGCTTTTTTTTTTTTAAAGTAACGTTCTAGCCCTCTTGGTGTGGAGAAAAGATGGAAAACATGACATGCATGCAGTCTAAAGGCTCAGAAACCTATGGGGCCTGGCTCATGATTTTTGAACACTTTATATTAATAATGCTGGTTACCTTCTACTCTATACAGGTTCTTGTACCACACTCATCACTGTAGTATGAGTGCATTAAGTGACATGACTCATCTGTCACATGAGGTTTAAGAACATTTACATCCCACCAAGATATGAACTCGCATGGCTAAACTCACAGTCCGAAAAGCTGACCATTACCTTGTACTACATATCCAAGGAGTTGTACTTTTCAGAACTGTGTTAACACAGATCCTGCTGGGAACTCTTACTCTGGATGAGTGCGCTAGGTCAGTGGCTTAATTAGTGCCCCACTAATCAGTAAAAACTGGGCATAAAGAATTGGGATTTGTTTTAACTGATAACTGAGATGCTATCTTTTAAAAAAAATCTAAATGCTATTGATTCAGGTGGATTTAATTTATCACTAGCGCAACAGAACCCCTGCTGCTCCCGGAGAAGCCTGACACAGCAGGTGACAGAAAATCATTTTAGCTAAGGAAAATTTTTTTGAATATTAGTCTTAGGGCTCAGGCATTTACTTTAATACATGGTTTTTAAAGCCAGAGGTGATTGATAAAAGCGATATGAAGCAATATTAGGACACAAATGAATCTGCGGTGAACCGGGGGTAGGGTGGGGAATAGAGTTCACAAGGTGGTGCTGTCTCAGGCTTCCCCTGAAGGTCTTCACCCCAGACTGGGGAGAAAATAGGAAAGTCACTTGACTCTGAATGTTCTGTAATCAAACCAGACTTTTTTTTTAAGTTGCTTTAATAGAATGGCTTTCTCCCCCTTGCTGGGCCTGCTGTAGCTCAGCAAGTCTCAAAGATCTAGAAAATCAATGCAAGGCAATGTCTGTGAAAGGTCATAAGTGAAAAAGAGTGCAGTCTAATAATATTTTAAAGTACCATGGAAAGGATATTTCATAAAATATTAAAAAATCAATTGAACTTTCAGGAAACTTCATGTTGATCTCAATACTGAGGATACTGAGAGCAGTGAAAAGGTATTGATGGGGCTCTGTGTTCAGATTTGTACAGCAGTTGTCATCAGATCGAGCAGTTTTTGCTGCCCTGTAATGAATGGAGAAGAACATTGTCTTAGAAAAATGGGGTCTCCAGCTTTCTATCTGGTAGAAATTTATCTCTACTTTACTGTGCCAGGCACACAATAACTTAAAATGCTGCAGTCTGCCTAAGAAGACTTCCTGCTGCCTTGCCTTGCCTTCAGTTTGAACGAATAGAAAACTGCACACTTTTAAATCCAGTTGCCTTCATAAAACTCTCTTGCTGCTCAAGAGTAATACATTGGGTTACTTCTCAAATGTGAGCTCTGATTGCTGAAAAGCTGACTAGGGGATCAGAAATCACTTACATTCCAAATTAAAAACCTTAAGGGCTGTTACATATATAGTATTTGTGGGCTGTGTATCATGACAGTGTTCATAAACCAACCTAATTCCTTCTGTTTAGATTTTTTTCTGTACTTATTTGCAATCAGTAGATGAGACACGGCAGTAGAATTGTTTAGCTTTGGAACTGATGAGTCTCATTTTTATTACTGTCTTACTGATTCTTTCTGGATCCTTAGGACAGAAAAAAACCTTTTTTTCTGTCTTAATCTAGTCTGACTTTTATTCAAAGCATCAGCCTCCTCCTCAAAGATCTAATGTCACTTTCTTGTTCCAGTGGGGCTGACTCCTGCACATGGAATTCCTGTTGATTTCAGAGGGCGTTCCATGTGTGAAGAGCTTATAGAACTCTGATTTGTCTCCCATGGAGACATGCATGGATATTGAATCTATGCAAGGGCAGTCATACACTCAGGAGAGCTGTGAATAGGTGAGCATAGATTATCACAAAGCTTCTTTAATTAAGACTCTTAACATGAAGTTCATTCTGTCTTAATAGTATACAAATTCCAAATTCCTCAGTGAAAATAGATCTGCAATATTTGCCAGACTTCAAAATATCTAAAATTGATTGGTCAGAAACCCTCATGCTTCTGGGCATATGCCAACCACTATCTGCCTGGTTATGGAAGATGTCTTTCTATTGGCAGGTTTTAATGCAATTCTTTCTTAACCTTCCTTAGAGGTACCTGGTACTGGTCACTGACAGAACATCTACTAGAAACCTTTTGTATTTTTATATCAATTTCCATCTGCAAACAGGATATGAGAAGAAACAGCTGAAGTCTCTGAACGGTGGTTTATGTAAACTATTCTATTCTACTTCCTGAGGCCTGCCACTCTGTCCGACTCCTAATTATGCATACTACAGTTACCTCCCCCATAGGCATAACCATGCAGTAAGCTTTTCCCTGCACTCCTTATAGAATATCAGGTGTAATGGGGCCCGATCCAAAGCCCTTTGAAGTCAATGATAATACTTCCATTGACTTCACCGGGCTTGGGATCATGCCCACCCTCTTCCCATAGTCAGTCACTAATCCTAGAAACTTAGTCTTCATAAAACCCTCATGATAGTCAGCTTGTACTTCTCTAGAACAACCAGTCTTTCCTCTAATACTCTATGGGCAAAATGTGGAGGCCCTTCCTTCAGTTTTTACTCAGTCCATATGTTAGGGATTCTCAAATTGTTAATAAGGAAATTTTCAGAAACTATCCAGAACCCCTTCCAGGAAATGAAATAGAAGATACAAGCTCAATGGAGTTTGTCTGGATAAGGCCTGAGTGAAAACTGAAGGCCAGAATCTGCCACCCTGGCTCAGATTGACTTCATGGGACTGTTCACAGAATAAGTTACCTCCCAGTGTTGATTAGGCTGGCAGAATCCGGCCGTAAAGAATGCCGGACCTGGCTCTGCATTCATATGAATCCATTGGCTGTGGTTATTGTCCTCTTTAGTATTTTTACAATTAGTCACTTACCTCTTACAATCTCTCAAATCAGTAATTTACTAATAAATTATTTTGAATCTCATCCTTAATTATTTTTTAAATACCAGGAGCCGATGAAGGACTACTAAAATTCCTTGTAGTCTAGCTATTCCTCCTTGGTTTCTTTTCACTATTTTTTAGTGCTGTCTTCATATTGTATTAATGTCCATGAATCAATAGGTGTATGGTATTTCATGTACCATAGAGCAGGCAGTCAGACACAAATATAAGTGGACATAAAATGAGGAATTAGCTTATGGTTTAAGAATGTAAACTTATACTCTGTAGTTGACATTAAAAGAAAGAACATTTTAAAATGAGTAAATTAGTAAATGAGCAAATATTTGCAGTACTCTAATAGGGAAACTTATAGTAGCTTATTTTCTTTCTTTTGCTATTTGTCTGATATCTATCAACAGGGAAGCTACTGAAGATGATTTCGTGACCAATTAAAATACAAACCAATGAGATCAGATTGCCATACTTTTGTTCAGTTAAGTAGCACTTTGGGGAAGATTCTCAAAGGCACAAATGAGCTAGGTGGTCAGTTCCCACTGACTTTCAATAGGATTTGGGTGCCTAACTGTCCTTTGTGCCTTTTGAATATATCTTCCTTCATCACAATCTGTCCCCAAATGCTAAACAAACTGAAGGCATCTTGCATTGTGCCCATAGGGTTGATAGATTTGGCTCAAGGGAGTGAACTCCAAAAGGTGGGAGTGCTCACCCAAGAGTTCTGCTGTCCCCATAGAATGGTCAAACTTGCATACTGACAGCAAACCGTTAATCAGGAAACTTTCAGTAATCATCAAGTACCCCTTCTAGGAAATGAAACAGAAAATAGTTTCTCTCATTACCAGTTTATCTGAATAAGGACTGCATAAAAACTCAAGTCCAGAATCTGCCACCCTGGCTTAGATTGATTTGTACCTTCACGAGGAGACCCAAGCAACTCTCTGTCTTGACTGGTCTCTTGGTGGTCTCAGTTTGAATTAGGTCCGAAACCATTCCAGGCTTTAGAGATCATTGCTAGCAACTAGAATAGCAATCAGAAGCTAAGAAGGAGTCAGTGTGGAGATTTGAGCAGATGGATTATGTATCCATGCTGGGCTGAACTACTTGGGAGGCAGGTAGCTGTGTTCTGCATTAGTATTAGGTTCCAGGTGGATTTCAGTGGGGTATCGTGAAATAGAGCACATTGCACTAGTTAAACTTGGGAATGACAGGACAGCTGTTCATAAGGTCTGTGCTGGAGAGGAATGACTACTGCCTCCTGGACAGCCATAGATGGAGAAAGGCAGTATGGGCCACCACTGATATCTACGACTCTAAGGGAATTCAGTCCAATAGGACTCCTGTGGTGCAAGGCAGCCATGTACCTCTTTCCACGAAGGTACATGATACAACAATCACCTGGAATGTTCAAGCCTGTGTGAAGCAAAATGTTCGCACTTTTCATTATGGTTGTTCATAAAATATCAACAATTTTAAAATGTTGATGATGACAAATGGGGAGGGGAAATTTCATTACATTTTCTGCAGAAAATGTTTCTATTTCTTGACTAGCTCGACTCTTAATAAAGGTGTCTGAGTTCCGACTGCCATTGTTACTTTGAGTTGTATAACCTGAATACTAGGACAGCATGTCTGCTTACACGTATGGTGTCTGACCTCCTTTAGGTCCTTTCTCTGAATGCAATGCAACTAAAGAATTTCCAACAAAGCAGCTGAAAGTCCTCTCCGAGATTGTAGCATAAACAACAAGCCTCATAAAGGCTAATGGTCAGCTAGACACAAAAACAAGACCTAGACACTCTTGCCTTGAGCTTCTTTGCATAATCAGCTGAGATATTAACTTTGATAATAGCACCATCTATTGAGGATTCACAATAATATTTAGTGTTCTTCAAAATAGATGGCAAAATCACTTTTGCATGAATTACAAATATAAATAAGCTTTAAGGTTGTAACTATTATAATACAACTAGAAAGGACTTGTACTTTATTAATTTGTTACTAATAATTCAGCGTTTAGAACCTGTAGACCTGAGCAAATAATGGTTTTTTCCCTTCAGTTTGGGGGCTGAACCAAAAAATCTGAATACATTTTTGGTTCAATTCACACGGAAAGGACTATTCGGTTTTTCTTGCCTGTTAGCCAGTATGTATATATTATATGTATGAAACACCACATTAATATGTGTTACATGTTGAACATTAATATTGTGCACATTGAATCATATATGAATGTTGGGTAGTTATGTTAAGTTGTATAGCTATGAATTGTATAATGCTTTTCCTGGAATGCTGTTCACTCACACAATGGAGCTCTGCTCTCAGTACAGGCAAATACATAATTTGTTAGGCTACGTCTATACTACCCGCCCGGATCGGCGGGTAGAAATCGATATAGCGGGGATCGATGTATCGCGTCTCGTCTGGACGCGATCCATCGATCCCCGAACGCGCTGCCATCGACTCAGTAACTCCAGCAGGGCGAGCGGAGTTAGCGGAGTCGACGGGGGAGCCGCAGACGTCGATCCCGCGCTGCGAGGACGCGAGGTAAGCACGGGTGATTCGAAATAGGATACTTCGACTTCAGCTACGCTATTCTCGTAGCTGAAGTCGCGTATCTTATTTCGATCCCCGCCCCTAGTGTGGACCAGCCCTTAGAAACAAAATGTATGAACACCATGTCCTGCCACAGTTAGAAGGGGCCTCCACGGCTCACTGGTACCTGGAATGGGGTATCCAAAACAATGATAAGGAAGGTACAGGATGGTACAGAAAAACAAAATAAACTGGTACAGACTTCTGGATTTAATCTTGGGTGATATATACAATGCTTTTAGCTTGTAAACAACCACTGTATAAATATAGGTGGCCTTGAGTGCATATTTTGGAAACAGACTTAAGCTGGGAGGTTGCTTCCCCGAAAGAGTGGTTGTAACATAGTGGGGTACGATCCAGACCAGTCAGTGGCTGTATTACATTGTCCTGTAACCTGGGGTGCCTTTTCCATGCCTTGCTGCTATAGCCTCCAACCTGGACTGCTCTTATACAGCTACCAGTGTGGCAGTCACTCTCAGATGCTCTACGTCTGTTAGTCTATAAGGTGCCACAGGACTCTTTGTCACTTTTTACAGATCCAGACTAACACGGCTACCCCTGATACTTGACTCTCAGATGCTTGTATGTACTCCAGCCTGCCAGCCACACCCTGGCTCTCACCAGCCCTCATTATTACTACAGGGTGACCCCAACACATGCCCAATCGCAGACTTCCCCCAGAAATGTTTGTCCTGCACTGTCCAGCCCTCTCCTAGACAGCCCAGAAATATTAAGTTTGTTATTCCTTTAAGGGAATAATGCACACCAGCGTCAATGAAGTTACCCAGACACTTTAAGTTAAACACACTGGATTAGACAAACAATAAAACAAGTTTATTGATTACAAAGATTTTAAGTGAGTACAAGTAATGAGGCATAAAAGTCAAAATGATTACAAGAAAAATAAAGATAACATTGTCTAGTGCCTACTTAAATGAAATTAGATTCAAAGCAAAATTTCTCACCACATGGTTCCAACTGCATTACTGACCAAACTCTTTGGGTCAGGATCCCTTCCCCCAAAGTCCAACAGCTGTTTTCTTTTGTCCTTTTAGATGCGATGACAGAGACAGACAGAGAGAATGGTGTCTTGGAGTGTGTGGGCCTCCATTTTATATTTTCAATCCCCCTCTTGAAAAACATTTCCAGCTGAGAACCCAGAGGCAAAGAGTCTGTGTGGAAGGATGTTCCCTGCTGGGTTTTTTCACCTGTGAGCTTCCTTTGTTTTTCTTTCCTCCCCTTCTGCTTGAAGACTGTTTACGGCTTATATGCAAATTAAGACAAGCATACAATCCTTTGTTCAAGATCTACCAGTTCGACGAATTCTGTCTGGGCAAGTCTATGGGGCTTTTGCACATGGGCTAATAACATTATACAGGGGAATTCCATAACTTTACACAATGCTGCTACATAAATTTCACCATGATAACCAAGTTATGAGTTTTCAAATGGTACCTAACAAAGCATGCCTGGACAAAAGATTATTACAATAGTGTGTGGATGTGAACATGGCGGGGGGGATGTATTCTGTCAGTTTCCTTTTCATGTTGTACTGCTTTCTCTGACTAATAAACTAATATAGAACCACAAGCATAGTCAAGTAACTGGCTATATCTTTTTTACATGAACCATTTTGACTCTAAAAGCTTTTTTTTTTTCCAGCCCGAACTATTTATTGGATTCTACCTGAATTTGCAAATAGCTTTGGTGCCCCCAAAAATGTACTTTCTGCTGAATTTACTCTTTGCCCAACCCTAGTCTCCTGTATATCCCGCAAGGGAACTGACAGCAGGAGTCCATCGTTTTGTGTTGAGAAAGTAACTTTCTGCACCTTGGCTGGAGTGATGAACAGCCCCTGAAGTTGTTATGCCATCTTTTGATGGCACATATTTCTCTTACATCACAGTACTCCAGTATCCTAAAAGCTTAATCTCCTCCTTATAGCCTACTGCTTCCACACTTAACAGTTATAGGGTGACCAGACAGCAAATGTGAAAAATCGGGATGGGGATGGGGGGTAATAGGAGCCTATATAAGAAAAAGACCTAAAATTGGGACTGTCCCTATAAAATAGGGACATCTGGTCACCCTAACAGTATAATCTCCCTGTTCATGTTTGAAAGGTGTTTGATAACCTCTACAAAGAGAACTAAGATGTTACGAGTACCACAGACCTTATGGATGGGATTTTTAAAAGCACTCAGCACTGGCCTAACTCTGCTACCACTGCAGTCAATGGGAGTTTTACCATATACTCCAGTGGAAGCAGATACACCAGTGCCGAAAATAATACCCAATATCTTTACAAGAAAGCAGGGGATTAATCTACATGTGTGGAAGAATGGTCTTGTGGTTTAAGGCACTGTCTAGGGATGAGGACATATGTAAAAGCTAGGAACTAAATCAACAAACTTTCTGTGTGACATCAGGCAAGTCATCTCATCTCCTGAACTGTAAAATGGGGATAATAATACAATCTAAAAAGGCAAGAGGTATGAGCAAGAAAGTGAGATCTTCAGGGCAGGGGCTGTCTCTTCCAGTGTGCTTAACAAGTGCCTGGTCCTGATCCTTGGTTGGCTGTTCTTGGCACTACTATATGCCGTTAATAAATAATGCTGTAAAATTTCTTGGTGTTTTGCTTTTTAAGGGCTCTTTGGGTAGATGTTGCTGAAAAGACTGTTTTTCAGAAAGCAGTCCTATCTATGAAGGCATTTTACAGAAAAGTCACACTCAAGCCAGTTGTGCTTTTGGCATTTAAACTTCTCCCTTATCTCCATCATGCAGCACACTTTGCCACAAGCTCATGTTTATCTCTTGGTTTCAAACTCATGAGCCAATTCAGTTTTGTGGTGACGTGCTGGAACATTACGGGGTTCAAACAGTCCCTTGTTAAGTCTGACATCGTTGTATTGAGGCTGCAGGCAATATCCTTGCCTCTACTGGAGCTCACCCTTCCCAGGATAAGACTAATCTTGCCTGCCATGTAATTTATCCCTAAAGCTCATAAACATCACTTCTGAAGAGCAATATGGAGTCTTCAGAATGGAGCGAACTGTTCCAAACAGCAGGTATTTTCATTTTTCTGGGAGGATAATGCTATCATAAGGTCTTTGTCACACACCCACCCACCATCTCTAAACACAAGTGGAATTCTGTACTATACTACTAATGTACAGGGTGTATTTTTTGTAAGTACAGTAACTCCTCACTTAAAGTTGGTAGCCTGCTGGGTTAATGTTGTTTTGTTGTTACGTTGCTGATCAATTAGGCAACGTGCTCATTTAAAGTTGTACAATGCTCCCTTATAACGTTGTTTGGCAGCCAACTGCTTTGTCCACTGCTTGAAGGAAGAGCAGCCCATTGCAGCTAGCTGGTGGGGGCTTGGAACCAGGGTGGACCGGCAGCCCCCCATCAGCTCCCCGCTCCCCTAAGTTCCCTGTGCAGCAGCTGCCCAGCAGGCTACCAAATGCCAGCAGTTCAGCTGTCCTTCCCCCCACTGCCATGTGCTGCTCCTGCCCTCTGCCTTGGAGCTGCTCCCGGGAGCCTTCTGCTTGCTGTGCAGGGGAGGGGCGAAGAGGGGGACTAATGTCAGGGTGTCCCCCTCCCCCCTACTCTTGCCCCCCACTTACCCCATCTCCATAGAGCAGGGGGGAGACACAACAGGGCTCAGGATGGAGGGAGCTGGCCGCAGCTGCTGTCTCAACTTCCTGACCTTTTTAAAGGCAATGTACTTAGAGTGTGGTGTCAGCGTACTTAAAGGGGCAATGCACATATCTCTCTCTCTCCCACACACAGGGTGTGTGTCTCTGTCTGCCATGCTGTCTCCCCTCCCTCCATTCATGCTGCCTTGTAGAGTATGAGGCTACATTAACAACAATGTATTAACCCTTGAGGTCTCAGCCGAGTACTAGTTCATCATTTAGCAGTAAGGCATTCCCTGGGAAATATCCCACCCTCTGACTTCACCACCTCAACCAAGCTTCACAATCATCATTGCTGTGTACAGTATTAAATTGTTTGTTTAAAACTTATACTGTGTGTGTGTGTGTGTATGTATGTATGTATGTATGTATGTATATATATATATAGTTTTTTGCCTGGTGAAAAAAATTTCCCTGGAACCTAATCCCCACATTTCTTATGGGGAAATTGGATTTGCTTAACATCGTTTCACTTAAAGTCGCATTTTTCAGGAACATAACTACAACGTTAAGCGAGAAGCTACTGTAACAATAAACACTTCCAGAAAATCCATTTAAAATAAATGTTTGCCAGGTATTGCTGCCTTCTTGTTTTGTTCTGGTTCTGAGAAAGCAAGTTTGTTTAAATGAGAGAACCAGTAAATGAAATCTCCAGTCCCTCTTCTTTTTCTCTGCAGTCTTATGTGCCTCTGGGAGGTAGGATTTATCATGGGCTAAGGGGGCAACTTTAGTCAATTTTTTGTTAAAATATTGGCAGCACATCACTGCAGTTCTTCTTTCTTTGGGGACAATAGGGTCTATCAAATATAAACAGACAGCACAATGGGGGGAAATTGATTTTTTTTTAAACCAATTGTTCAGGTGATTGGGACTAGAGCTAAAAATGTTGACAATAAAAAAGTTAGAGGCACATGTGCTGGTGTTCAGGGTACAATCCAGACCAGTGAGGGGTTGTCACCATTTGCCCTGCAGCCTTGGGTGCCTCACAATGCTTTGCTGTAGTAGCTCCTAGCCTGGGATGCTTACAGCCAGCCAACAAGCATGCTGGTCACATTCTGAGGCCTTGTCTACACTGGCAAGTTTCTGCGCAGTAAAGCAGCTTTCTGTGGTGTAACTCCCAAGGTGTATACACTGCCAAGCCACTATGTGCGCAGAAACTGCACAGTTGCAGCGCTGTAAAAAATCCCCCCTGACGAGAAGCGTAGAGCTTTCTGCGCCGGGGCTACAGTGCTGCGATGCCAGTGTAGACACCCTGGTCAATTACAGCACTACAGTTAGCCTCCAGGAGGTGTTCCACAATGCCTGTTCTTGGTCATCGGTTTGAACTCTACTGCCCTGCCCTCAGATGACCAACCATGAGCCCCACCCCTTAAATTCCTTGTGAATTTTGAAAGTCCTCTTCCTGTTTGCTCGGTGACGTGTGCAGTGGCCTCAGCACATCTTTCCAGGTGGCCAGGCCTGCTCCATGCACCAGGCGAACCCCCGCGTGGAGATGTGCCAAGCTGCTGGACCTCACTGGCATTTGGGGAGAGGAGGCTGTCCAGTCCCAGCTGCGCTCCAGCTGTAGGAATTATGATACCTACGGACAGGTTTCATGATGCATGACAGAAAGGGGTCATGACCGGGACACACTGCAGTGCAGAGTCAAAGTGAAGGAGCTGCAGAACGCCTACCACAAGGCACGGGAGGCAAACTGCTGGTCCGGTGCTGCGCCCACGAGCTGCCAGTTCTACAAAGAGCTGGACACATTACTCAGTGGCGACCCCACTTCCACTGTGAAGGCCACTGTGGATACTTCGGTGGCTCATGTACCAGTCGAGAGTGGATTGAGCCAGGAGGACGAAATCTTGGACGAGGATGTGGAGGGGACACAAAGGCAGAGGATGACTTGGGCCTGGTCTACACTACGATTTTAGTTCGAATTCAGCAGCGTTATAGCGATTTAACCTTGCACCCGTCCAGACAACGAAGCCATTTAATTCGATATAAAGGCCTCTTAAAATCGGTTTCTGTACTCCTCTCCGACGAGGGGAATAGCGCTGATATCGGTATTGCCGGTTCGAATTAGGGTTAGTGTGGACGACATTTGATGGTATTGGCCTCCGGGAGCTATCTCACAGTGCACCATTGTGATCGCTCTGGACAGCAATCTAAACTCGGATGCTCTGGCCAGGTGGACAGGAAAAGCCCCGCGAACTTTTGAATTTCATTTCCTGTTAGCCCAGCGTGGAGAGCACAGGTGACCACACAGAGCTCATCAGCACAGGTAACCATGCAGTCCGAGAACCGAAAAAGAGCACCAGCATGGACCACACGTGAGGTACTAGATCTGATCGCTATATGGGGAGAGGATTCAGTGCTAGCAGAACTACGGTCCAAGAGACGATATGCCAAAACTTTTGACAAAATCTCCAAGGACATGATGGAGAGAGGCCACAATAGGGACTCATATCAGTGCCGTGTGAAAGTGAAGGAGCTCCGACAAGCCTACCAGAAAACCAAGGAGGCAAACGGACGGTCCGGGGCAGAGCCGCAGACATGCTGCTTCTACGAGGAGCTGCATGCAATTCTAGGGGGGGCCGCCACCACTACCCCACCCCTGACCGTGGATTCCGAGGAGGGGTTAATCTCATCCATGCATGAGGATTCTGCGGACGGGGAAGAGGAGGAGGAGGACGAGGACGAGCTTGCGGAGAGCACACAGCACTCCGTTCTCCCCAACAGCCAGGATCTTTTTCTCACCCTGACTGAAGTACCCTCCGAACCCTCCCAAGGCGGTATCGCAGACCCCCTGGAAGGGACCTCTGGTGAGTGTACCTTT
>QXTE01000239.1:282514-426122 GCA_003942145.1 Platysternon megacephalum | reverse complement strand
TTTTCGCGTTTGGCTAGCAGGGATCTTCCCTGATACCAGCCACGCGGTGGGAGGAGGGGTAAAGCGATCATCCCACGGAATTGGATGGGGGGGGGTTAGTTTGGTTTCTGCATGGATCTTCCCTGATACCAGCCACGTGGTGGGGGGAGGGGTAAAGCGATCATCCCACAGAATTGAATGGGTGGTGGTGGTGGTTTATTTTGTTTTCTGCTGCTGCACGGTAACAGGAAAACCGCAGCACTTAATGGGCTTTGCTTGCTATGGGAAAGGAGGGCGCTGCTTTAATGCAGAAGCCGAAAGACAATGGCTTACCATGGCTGCATACAAGCTGAATTCTGTTGCCCGGCCCTGCGTCTGTGATCTCTAACATCAAAGCCGCGGGTACTCAATATAAGATGCAAAATGCGACCTTGTACTGAAATCACATGTGCTATGTAATGTGAATAGTGTTGTTCACCATGAAAGAGTATAAGCATTGTTCTATAAAATGTATCTTTTAAAATACCTCTCCCTTTTTTCCCCTCCTCCTGCAGCTGCAAATTTTTCAAGCCTCCCTCCTCCATCCCGAAGGCTATCCCAGATAAGGCGGCGAAAGAAACGCACGTGAGACGACATGTTCTCAGAAATCATGCAATCTACCCGCGATGAGAGAGCTCATCTGAATGAATGGAAGGACACGGTCTCAAAGTTCAGGAAAGATGCCAGTGACCATGAGGACAAGAGGGAGCAACGTGAGGACATGAGGGACCAACGGGAGGAGAGAATGGACCAACGGGAGGAGAGAAGGGATGCTCGAGATGAGAGGTGGCGGGATGCAACGCTGGGGCTGCTGCGTGAGCAAACAGACATGCTCCGGCGTCTGGTGGAGCTTCAGGAACGGCAGCAGCAGGATCACAGAGTGCCGCTGCAGCCCCTGTATAACCGCCCTCCCCCCTCCCCAAGTCCCGTAACCTCCTCACCCAGACGTGTAAGAACGCAGTGGGGGAGGCTCCGTGCACCCTGCCACTCCACCCCAGTGGACAGCCCAAGCAAAAGGCTGTCATTATTTTGAATTTTTTCAGTGACCTGTTCCTTCCCTCCTATCCTCCTCCCAAACCCCACCCGGACTACCTTGTCAGTTCTCTCCCTATGTTTATTACCCGTTAATAAAGAATGCATGAGTTCTAAACGATACTGACTTTATTTTTTTCAAAGCAAGCTGGGATCGAAGGGGGGAGGGTGGGTTGCTTACAGGGAATGAGTCAATCAAGGGGGCGGGTTTTCATCAGGGACAAACAAACAGAACTTTCACACAGGAGCCTGGCCAGCAATGAAACTTGTTTTCAAAGCTTCTCTGATGCGCACCGCTTCCCGGTGTGCTCTTCTAATCGCCCTGGTGTCTGGCTGCGCGTAATCAGCGGCCAGGCGGTTTGCCTCAGCCTCCCACCCCGCCATAAAGGTCTCCCCCTTACTCTCACAGAGATTGTGGAGCACACAGCAAGCAGCAATAGCAATGGGAATGTTGGTTTGGCTGAGGTCTGAGCGAGTCAGTAACGAGCGCCAGCGACCCTTTAAACGTCCAAAGGCACATTCTACCACCATTCTGCACTTGCTCAGCCTGTAGTTGAACAGCTCCTGACTACTGTCCAGGCTGCCTGTGTATGGCTTCATGAGCCATGGCATTAAGGGGTAGGCTGGGTCCCCAAGGATAACGATAGGCATCTCAACATCCCCAATGGTTATTTTCCGGTCTGGGAAGTAAATGCCTTGCTGCAGCCGTTTAAACAGACTAGTGTTCCTGAAGACGCGAGCGTCATGAACCCTTCCCGGCCATCCCACGTTGATGTTGGTGAAACGTCCCTTGTGATCCACCATTGCTTGCAGCACCATTGAAAAGTACCCCTTGCGGTTTATGTACTGGCTGCCCTGGTGCTCCGGTGCCAAGATAGGGATATGGGTTCCATCTATCGCCCCACCACAGTTAGGGAATCCCATTGCAGCAAAGCCATCCACTATGAGCTGCACATTTCCCAGAGTCACTACCTTTGGTAGCAGCAGCTCAGCGATTGCTTTGGCTACTTGCATCACAGCAGCCCCCACAGTAGATTTTCCCACTCCGAACTGATTACCGACTGACCGGTAGCTGTCTGGTGTTGCAAGCTTCCACAGGGCTATCGCCACTCGCTTCTCAACTGTGAGGGCTGCTCTCATCTTGGTATTCTGGCGCTTCAGGGCAGGGGAAAGCAAGTCACAAAGTTCCATGAAAGTGCCCTTACGCATACAAAAGTTTCGCAGCCACTGGGAATCGTCCCACACCTGCAACACTATGCGGTCCCACCAGTCTGTGCTTGTTTCCTGGGCCCAGAATCGGCGTTCCACAGCGAGAAGCTGCCCCATTAACAACATGATCTCCAAAGCGCCGGGGCCCATGGCGCGAGACAATTCTGTGTCCATGTCCATGTCCTCATCACTCTCGTCGCCGCGCTGCCGTAGCCGCCTCCTCCTCGCCTGGCTTTTCAGGTCCTGGTTCAGCATAAACTGCACGATAATGCGTGAGGTGTTTACAATGTTCATGACTGCTGTCTTGAGCTGAGCGGGCTCCATGCTTGCCGAGGTACGGCGTCTGCACAGTTCACCAAGGAAAAAAGGCGCGAAATGGTTGTCTGCCGTTGCTTTCATGGAGGGAGGGGGAGGATGGTCCCAGAACCGCCCGCGACAATGTTTTTTGTCCCATCAGGCATTGGGATCTCAACCCAGAATGCCAATGGGCGGGGGAGACTGCGGGAACTATGGGATAGCTATGGGATACCTACCCACAGTGCAACGCTCCGGAATTCGACGCTAGTCTCGGTACATGGACGCGCACCGCCGAATTAATCTGCTTAGTGTGGCCACGTGCACTCAAATTTATACAATCGGTTGCAAAAAATCAAATTCCGTAAGTTCGGCGTAATCCCGTACAGTAGACGTACACATACCCTGAGTGTCTGTTTGCTAAATAGCCCTGGTTCAGCAACTGTGACCCAGCAGCCTGTCACCAGCTTGTCTCTGGCTTCCACCAACCTTGGTTACAAGCAGCAAGTGACCCTAACACACTCTGTCCTCAAACCATGCACTCTGCAATGTCCAGTCTTCTCCTGGACACTTCAAAGAAATGATAAGATCCATTTGTTCCTCTAAAGACAAAAGCACATCCCAACTTATTAACTGAGGTAAATATACCCTTCCCTGCAAAGACTGCACTGAGTTGGTTTACATTAATAGTAAAACAATTTTTTTAACAAAATATGCATCAGATTAAGTGATGCCAAGTAAAAAGGAGTTAAGTTAGAAAGGTTACAAGCAAATAAGCAATAACATGCAACCTAAAAGTCTAAAATTTAATTTAGCAAGGTACAGGCTTTGTTCAAGATGGTTTCTCTTACTTTCTCACAGCCCAGGGCCTTCCACAAAAGTACAAGGGGCTGGTTTCCCTTATTGTCCTAGCTGAAAGAGCTTTGCCTGAGCAAGTTTCTCACCTATATTCAGAGATAGAGACTTCAACCCCCTTTGGTTGAACACCCCATCTTTTTCAGCTTGCAAGAGTCCTGTTCCCTTGTCTGTCTGATGATGGATGCTCAGAGATGTATCTGCTTATATTTTCTAGAATTTAATTACTCTATTTCAAGAGTACAGAGTTCTTTATATAGAAGACAGGTAGCTAGCTGCCTCCTCTCCTGTCTGGGAGGGAAACTGTTTCTCCCTGTTTGGCCACAGACTTTAAAACATATCATTAAGTATCCGTATTTACTTGTATAGTGTTAATACAGACCTTTCACAATATTAATATCCAGCCCCTCTTCTCTTAGCTTTCAGAAAAGACCTCACTCTATACACTTGTATAATATAAATATTGTATACAATCAGTTGATTCAATTGATTTATCACTTGAGGTTCAGACCCCCTGTCTTTATAGACCAGGAAACCTTTGAAATTGATTCTTCTGAGGGTTACCCCTGAATGTTAAGTATATTCAAACTGTGGGGAAGGCAATATGAAGTCTGGTGGTGAAGGAAGCTCCTTGCTCTTTCTTTCTCACTTGTGTTTGCTGAAATGCAAATTGTTGTGTTTTCTGCCATCTCGTTTCCCTGCTGTCTTGATGGTCCTGTTTACTGCTTTATATGTAAATTGAGGTAAACACATATTCCTTTGTCTAGGACAGACCCATTTAACAACTCCAACATACCAGGTTTCCACACAGATTAGTCATAATTCCAAGCATATATTCTTAACTTAATATATCATGTACATAAATCACACAAATATTATTCACCAATGAGTTATTAGTTTACAAATGATACCTCACAAGGCAAATTTTATACAAAGATTATTACAGGTGTGTGTAGGGTGTGAATACAGGGGTGCCTAGAGTCACAGTACATGAATCTGCCATCTCCCAGCACTTTACCATCCCTGCTGGCAACTAGCCCCTCTGCTCCTTATTCAGTAATACTGAATTGCTCCATTTTAACAGCCTTGTAAGTATGAAACCCATCCAGACAACACAATGCAACTGGCATCATATGCAGGCTATCCAGAGGAGCCTGGATAGTCATAGTTGTTTGTGATATAATGTTGACAGGGTGTCTTTGTGTACATCAGTGTCTGTTCCCTTTCTTTTGTGAATGGTAATACAAGCTACATTAACACCACAATGACACTGCAACTGAAGTTTTTCTGCTGTCATCTAGGCTGATCATGTGGTACATTAAATAATTAGTATAATTTCTAGACAGTCATTGACTTGCTGTGCTGTCATCTCATCTTAGAACATTAGATTGTAAAGGCAGAGCCATATACTCTACTTGCCCTAAAATAATTTTGATACTGAAACTTTATATAATCTAATATCCTTATCACACACTGGGCACTTAAGATGCTGAAGTTTATTTTGCCAGCATAGAGCCAGATTCTTAGTTACTTCCATGAAATGTTGCTTAAGAGCCTGATTCTGGAAAGCATCTCTAGTCAGCACAGCACTTAAGCATGTGCTTACTTTTAAGGATGGACTTGCTACAGTGCTTTGCTGAATCAGGACCTAAAGGAGTGGAGTTGTGCACGTATAACCGAGGGCATAATTTTGGTCCATTATATCATACCATAATGACATCAAAGGGAACATTATTCACTGTGTTGCACAGAATGAATTTTGCTCTTGTTATCCTGGACTACGGTCTACTAGACTGTTGTACATATGATTTCTTGTTTTAGGTCAAACATTACTTGACTTTTTAGCACTGGTATCTCTTTAAAAGGAGATGCAGTGAAACACTTGAACTAGCAGAACCATGGGGTTTTTTATTTCATTTCTTCAGTGAATGGTATCATTGGGGATATACTGTTGTATCTAAACAATTTCTTCAAATAAGAATGTAAGATGTCTGGAAAGAATCTTGCAGTTAAGGCATTGGACTGGGACTTAAAACATCTGGGTTAAATTTCTTACTCTACCATAGACTTCCTGTATTACCTAGGGCAACCAACAGACTCTCCTCATCTGTAGAATGGGAAGAATAATACTTCCTTTCTCCCATCCTTTTCTGTCTTGTCTATTTTGGCCTCACTCCTGCAAAGAATTAAGGACATGCTTAACTTTACACATCGAGTGGTCCCATTAAATTTAATAGGCAACTCATGGTGAATACTTGTCACATGCATATGTCTTTGTAAGCTTGTAATTTTAGACAGTAAGCTCTTTGAGTAAGACTGTCTCTTACTATGTATACACAGTACCTAGCATAATAGAGCCCTGATCTTGGTTGGCTCAGTTACGTTCTACTATGATACAAATCAATGGCACTGTCACTCTTTACAGAACATGGTGTATGCTCTGATGAGTTCTTTGATGGCTGCTGAGTCTGATGCATGACTGACAGTCCCATCCACAGGTAGGACACACCCACACACTACCAATGCTCTAAATCCTAGCAGCAGATTCTTTCCTCTTCTCATGCCAGTCATCACAAAGCTTGATCCTGTCCTCCTCGCTCCATCTACAGGCTGACTCCGCCAACCAGAGTGGCATTCTACACTCCTTTCCCAATCATCCACAGAGTTTCCAAAGGATACTAAATCATCTTTGCAATCATCCTGAAATCTGCACAGAGGTCTGCCTCTCTTTCTAGACCTTTCATGAGCTTCAGTATACAGTACGCTCTTCGGGATCCTGTAATCTGGCATTCACTTGACATGTCCAAGCAACCTAAGTCTTTTCTTACTAATCAACATTCCCATGAATGACATACCAGTACGATTTAACACTTCCACATTTGTTACCCTGTCTTGCCATCTTATTTGAAGAATTTTACACAAGCATCTGATATGAAAACTGTTTAGTCTTTTGGTATGTTTGGCTGTCGCACATGTTTCTGAGATATATAGAAGAGTGGATAAAACACGTCTCATAAATATGGATTTTCACTTTAGTTGACAATTTGTTACTGTTCCAGGGTCTGTCTTGCAAAAGACCAAAGTTCCTGTCTGCTTTGACGATTCTACTAGTAAGCTCAGCATCAAGAACTACATTGCTGGTAACAGTAGAGCCAAGGTAGCAAAATTGGTCAACAACATCTAGACAAATAGCATCTAAGGCAGGGGTAGGCAACCTATAGCACGTGTGCCGAAGGCGGCACGCGAGCTGATTTTCAGTGGCACTCACACTGCCCGGGTCCTGGCCACCGGTCCGGGGGACTCTGCATTTTAATTTAATTTTAAATGAAGCTTCTTCAACATTTTAAAAACCTTATTTACTTTACATACAACAATAGTTTAGTTATATATTATAGACTTATAGAAAGAGACCTTCTAAAAACGTTAAAATGTATTACTGGCACGCAAAACCTTAAATTAGAGTGAATAAATGAAGACTCGGCACACCACTTCTGAAAGGTTGCTGACCCCTGATCTAAGGTGATACAAATATTTTTAGGTATTATTGCTATTAATAAACAGAGGTGGGTGGGAAACAGGTTTCCTGACCCACAAGAGTTTTTGAGAGTCCTACACCTTTTTCCTGTTCCAAAACAGGAAAAAAGTCACAATCTCAAACATTTTGAAAAACTGATTATCCAAAAAAATTAGATCAAGTCAATCAAAGTGTTTTTTGTTTTGATAATTTTGAAATGTTTCATTTCAGTTTCAACCTTCTTAAAATGTTTTTATTATAAATTAACACATTTCAAAACAATGTTTGAATCAAGTTATTTTATTCAAAAAATGTCAAAACTGGGCTCTGGGCAATTTCAAAAAAAAATTCCATTTTTTTTCTAAGTGGGAGATTTTTCAAAACTAATCTTTTCTCACAAACAGTTTTAATTTCAACAAATCAACTTCTCACTAAAAAATGTTTAGTTAGAAAATTCCTGACCAGCTCTAATTGTCTCTATTAGAGACAATGAACTCTGTCACTGAATAACAGCAAAACTTTTGTCTACAAAAATTGAAAGAAAAAAACATGTTTATTTACTAACATTTTAACAGTCACTCTCTAGATAGGGCTCTTTGCTTCATTACAACTGTAGGCCAAAGCATGGATATCATGAGTTTCTCCTTTGTTCAGGAGAAACCTATAAAATACCGATTGCTAGATTTTTCTTTCACAGGTATTCATATAAAAAGTCTTCATTATGCTGCTAAAATTGATTTTGTATATAAAAATGTGTTTGCTTAGTGGATCTACTGCTTTCAAAGGAATTATGTATATTATGTTTTGCTGCACTCTCTGGTATGCTGGAAGTTTAATCTTGTAACTGGAATAGTTCTCTCTCTCTCTCTCTCTCTCTCTCTCTCTCTGAGTGTGTGTATAAATATATAGACCTCTAGAAAATTGTATTCTTTATACCTTATTTAGCAATGTTTTAAATACTGTATCACTTCATTGGATCTAGTCTGAGTGCAGTAAAGGAGTTTAGCCACAATTCATAAAATCCACATACAAGACGGAATTATGAATTTTAATTAGTCAATCATTCTGAAGCTTGGACTGATGGTGGAAGTGCATAAACTTTTTCCACTTTAAACTTTTAAATATCAGACTTTCTAACAGCTTCAGTTATAAGTCACTTAAGTGTAGTCAACAAGTAGACAACATTGCTGGTATTACACAACTAGTAGCTACTGCTGACTGGATTTTTACATCTTAAGTTTCTGAATCTGATACCTGGTTACTAGCATTAGCCTTCAGTGGGCAAAAACACCCCAAGGCTTCTCTCCCTATCTCTCTTCCTCTCTCTTTTTCATGTAAGACGTCAAAGGAACCAGCCTTTTGACTTTGAGGGAGATCCTGATCTGAGAATTTGGTCAGCGCTGTTTCCAGGAACATGTGGTAGGGATTTTACGTTGAACCTTGTCTACCTTGTTACATTTAGCTACTAGAAACCTTTTATCTTTATTTCTCTTGTAACCATTTCTGACTTTTTAATACCTTGTACTTGTACTCACTTAAAAACTCTCTCTTTGTAGTTCAATACACTTTTTATTTTTAATCAAACTAATCCAGTGTTGTGTTTAAACTGAACTGTTTGGTAACTCCATTTAAGGTAGCAAACTATTGAATGTCGACCCCTTACAGAGGCAACAGACCTATATTATCTGAACAACCCAGGAGGGAGCTGGACAGTGTGGGAAAATTTTGGGGAAAATTCAGGACTGGGCGTGTGTTGGGGTCACCCTGCAAGTAGTAAACAAGGCTGGTGGAAGCCAGAGTGTGACTGGAGTGTTGGGGCTGGTCCACACTAGGGGCGGGATCGAACTAAGGTACTTCGACTTCAGCTACGCGAATAGTGTAGCTGAAGTCGAAGTACCTTAGTTCGAACTAACGCGACTTACCTCGCGTCCGCGCGGCGCCGCGATCGAAGTTCGCGGCTCCCACTTCGACTCCGGTAACTCCGCTCGCCCTGCAGGAGTACCGGAGTTCGAAGTAGCGCGTTCGGGGATCGATTTATCGCGTCCAGACAAGACGCGATAATTCGATCCCCGATACTTCGATGGCTACCCGCCGATTTCGGCGGGTAGTGTAGACGGGGCCTATGTGACAGGCTGCTGGGGTCAGAGGTGCTGAGTCCGGGCTGCTGTTATACACAGACACTCAGGGTGTGACCTGCATGCCGGTAGACTGTTTGTGAGCTGCCCAGGTTGGAAACTACAACAGTAAAGCATTGGTTTATGGTGCAGGTGGTGGTGCAGGTTATGGGGCAGGTGGTGACATAACCCCTCGCTGGTTTGGATTGCACCCTGGAATGTGACACCTGCATAATTCTGTTCCTAGAAGTGATTTCTCTAAATCAAGCTAGTCCCAGTGTTTGGTGTGGAATCTTTTTTGATTTTTGATATTTTTAAGGCAAAAATTCAAATTGAAAAACTTTAGGCAAAAATAGAAATTGTGATTTGGAAATGATAATGTAGCACCTCAGGCTCCCATTTTTTTCTATACGCTGGGCTCCCAGGACAGACTACATCTCCCATGATGCACCACAGCCTTCCTTCTTAGAGAGAGGAGGCAGTGCAGCCCGGGAGTCTCTGACCATGGTGCACCATGGGATATGTAGCCCAGGTGTTCAGATTTGGCAAAAAAATAATTTTTTAATGGAAAACACTTTTTTGTGAATATTTTAATTTAATGAAAAATTCAATTTTTTTATTGGGGCGGAAAAACATTTCAATGGAAAATATTCAACCAGCAATAGTGTGGCTACTTGCTATTCCTACACACACACACTGATAAGGAAATGTGGAACTATGCTGCTAAACTGGGTTCTGACACTAAATTTGGTTGTAGTTGCCTCATCTTGCCTGGAAACATGTCTGCCTTTTAGTTTGAGATCCAAGATGCAGGGCCAAACTGAGATAATTGTAATGCCATAAATCGTGACAGTGTATGATGCTCTGCTGATTAAATCAGCACTGATGATGATTATTATACTGCCTTATTAGATAATGAATAAGCCGTAGGAAACTGGTCTCTGAGGGTCTGCACATGGCTGTTCTTCATTGTTCAGTAGAGTGAGAAGCCATCTTCACTGCAGTTTTCTACCAGGATCAGTCTTGTTGAGGAAACAAAACAAGATAAGTCTTTATCACTGGATTAGCAATACCTTTGTAGGATATTTGAGGAGTGAAGATCATTCTGCTCTGATTTTCAGCATGCCCCATATTTCATGACATTATCAATAAAAAGATCAGTGCTTTTATGAGCATAGTCAACATTCTGATGAATGGGCTTGATATGTGAAATCCCTGAAGGCCATTCTTTGAGCTTTCAGATGAAACAATAGCAATCTCTAAAGGGAAAAAAGAGCCAATCCTGTTGAAGAAAATAAATAGAGGGAAAAATTCTTTCTCCAATCTGAAGGATTCCAAGGTAAACCAGGGACGTTAATTAAAAACAAATCAACTTATCTTATGGCAATCATGAATGTTTCCCTGATATTGCTAATTATTATGGATGGTTTTGGTTTATAATAAAAGCTTTTTCCATATAATCCATCTCCTCTTTCCTGTTCCACATAATGATGTTAGAAGATAATAACCTGATCTGACTGCTATTTTCTTAATAGATGATTATGGAAAACTATATGGATTAATGGGAATCTTGCCTAGGTAAGGACTGTGGCTTTGGCCCCTGAGACTTCAGTAAATGGTGCGGGAGAAGTGGGCAGCTAACTCTAAAGGCTTGTATTTTTTTTAAACTTAAGTATTTTTGAGACCTGTCTTTGTCCTGAGTGAAAAGATGAAGATTTAGCAAAACCCTGAAATCAAATAAACCAAAATAAAACCTCACCACTTGTGCAAAATGCTCTTTTGAAAATACTTCTTGCCTTAGCTCAGTAAGATAAGAGGCACTTCCCACCTAGCATAAAACAAATGCATTTGGAAGTATAGGGTCAAAATATTCCTCCTATGAAAAATTAATGGGAAAAGAGAAATCCTTGCGAATGTCCTCATGGAAACAAGACAGACAATGTGGGAGGAAAAGTATTATTTCCAATTTACAGATGGGAAATGGAGGCTCAAAGATTTTTATTAGGGACTAGTGATTTTGGATACCTCAATATTTAGTTGCCCAGACAGAGACTCTTTAAAGGATCCTAATAATTCAGAGGATGGGTGCTCAGCAATTTCTGAGAATCAGGACCCTTAAGGTGACTTGAGTTTAGCACCTGAAAATTGAGGCATCCAGACTCACTAATCAATTTTGAAAAATCTTGGCTTTAAGTGGCTTGCCCAAGGTCACACAGGAAGCATTGATAGAGCTGAAATTGAACCCAGTCCAGTGCCATAATCACAAACCATCTTTCCTGTCTCATCCCAAAAAGTGCGAGTTGGTGGCACTGGGCTGCTTATTGACTTTGCTAGGAAAATAATTCAGGTTTCTGGTCCAAATTTTAAATTCAGTTTTCTTTCAGATAACACTGTTAGCAGAAGATATGATATACTGCATACAACTTGAAGTATTAATTGTATTTATACTTCAGTAACATGTTTACAGTATTACCTTTTGTACATTCATACTGCTTGTGCATGGTCAGTTGTTCAAGAACAGTCCAATGAGAGGAAGGATGACCCACTAGCCTAGGACGTTGAAGACCTGGGTTCAAGTGCCTGTTTTGCCATAGACTTTCTGGGTGACCTTGGATAAGTCACTTAGCCTCTCTGTTCCCCGTCTGCTTTTAAAAAATGGGGCCGACAGTACTTCTTGACTCCAGAGGGGTGTTTTGAGGCTAAATATATTCAAGATTGTGAGGTGCTGCTCAGATACTGCAATAATGGGGTTCATATAAATACCTAATATAGATAGAAGATTGGATAAATTTCAGTGTAGCACTAGTCAGCAATGGCTATTGTTAATAACAGAACAGAAAAGACTGGGAATCCTTGTCGTCCTTCTTCTATAGACAGCGGGGTGCCCTCAGAAAATTTTCACATGGTATGCACAACTGAACCACTCTTGCTTTTTAACTTTGGCCTGGCCCCTCTGTTGTCATAGACAAATTTCAGTGAGTGGTGGTGTGACTTGGCTCTTTCAAATGGAGAGGGGACTGGGGCAAACTGCCCTGTTGCCCCCTCGAGTAGCCTGGCCCCAACAATGTATATAATGTGCATACAGCTGTGGGCACCACTGATAGACAGCATCTAAACAGTTTCAGCTAGTGTTACTGACATTGTGTTGGCAAGGTCATGTCACTTTAAATGAGCAAAACAGAAAGAAAAGATAAAATGTACTTCCCTCCCCCCTTAAACAGATACAAGAAGTTCTGTAATGTCTAGGCACATCTGGCATTGGTTTCACATTCACTGTTATGTACTGTCAATTTGAAGTTTACGTTACTGTGCTCTCCATGGGGAGCAATGACAATAGAATAGGAGCCCCAAGTGCCTAGACACTGCAAAACAATCAAACCACAGGAAACGCCAATTATGCTTTTCCTTTTTTCTTTTTCATTTACAGACCTGTGTGCTAATTCACGGATATGAAAATGTCAGCACAGCTGGTGTTGCAGCAGCGACACGAGAGCTCTTACACAGACAAAGCTTCTCCAAAAGAACAAAAACCAATCTTGGGTTTTTAACTGGCACTCAGTGCGCCTAGGAAATTCACAGCCTGCTGGAACCTGAACCTAGCTGTAGCTATTAAAAATGCATAGGGCTGACATGTACCCTTCGGGCATAGCCCCACACTGGGCAGGGAGAAGGGGTGTGGCCTGCACAGTCCAAGCCTCCTTGACTTGCCTGTTGCATGTGAGGGGGTTGATTGATGCTGTAGAGTTGACAGTTTTATGCTGGTGCAACTTCATTGAAATCAATGGGGCTGAGTGGAAATAGGCAGGGGAAGAAAGAGCTTTGTGGGAATAAGGGGACTTGGGAAATGGAGAAGGGGGCATAAATTGTGTGGGATTTCTAGAGGTGGAGGGCTAGAAAGGGGCTTATTTGGGAATGGATAGGAAAGGGACAGGAACGTTGATGACGAATGGGAGCAGGGAGACTGAGAAGACTAAACTTGAGGCATTTGGAGGAGATGCTGTGTGGGGTGTAGTAGGAACTGGGCGCCGTAGGTACAGCTGGAAGAAGATGGGGATGAGGCTAACCGACTGAAATGGAGGAAGCAGAGCCTCAAAGCGGAGCAAAGAAACTCGAGTGGCAGAGGGAAGAGACTGAACAAGGAAAAAGCTGGAGGGGAGAAAGGCACAGGAGAGTAGGGGGAAAGCGGGCGAGACTGGGAGAACCTGGGGTAAAGAGGGAGAGAACACAGTGCAATGGGAAAGAGAAGGATTGAGGCTGAGGTTCAAAAATGGCTTTCAAATGAAACCTAAAACTTGAGAGAACCTTAGAAATATGGACTTAATGTTCCAATCAACCAAGCTGCAGGGGGGCAGGCAGCATCATTTAAATTAGCCTGGTAAAAGCAATCTGTCTCAGTCACCTGGCTGGTTCCATGTTCACAAGTGACTCCCCAAGTGTCTCCTCCTGGGCTGTCCAAAATCCAGTCAGCCACAATATTGTGTCAGCACAAAGGGGCTCCAGATAAGATAACAATAAGGAAGTTTTTAAAATGCGCAAAGGAAGGGTTTTTTTCCTATTAAAAACAAAATAGTCGGAAATTGAAAACCACTTCATAGACAGAGGGCGGGGAGGGAAAGGGAGAAAATGGATTTAGCTAAGCCCCTTAACTGTGAAGGAACTAGATCACATGAGTTCTGGGACTTATTCTCCACTGCCAAGTACGCTCTGTAGTGATTTACAAAGGGAGTGTAAAATACTAGTAATCCCATTTCCTGCTAGTGTCAATCCCTGTCGCTCGATTGACTTCCCCCCTTACCACAGCAGGAGTTTTGACCTTACATGCATGTCGGACAACTACTTGGCACAGTTGTCAATGACTACATGACATACCCTGCAGTTGAGAATCAGGAGCGCTGTCCTGGGACCTTCTAAAGGGAGTTTCACTGTAGACTTCAGTGGGAAAAGATCAGGCCACTCATCCTCCCCTCTCTTTCTCTTTCCTTATGTTAGGGTTATGTTCTGACTTCCTGGAGCCATGGCAGCAAGCTCTTAATGACTTCTAGAGCATGGAGTGAAATCTCCCTGTGTGGTGAGAGGAGATGGAGGCTGTGCTATCTCAGTCTGGTGTACTGGTCTACCAGACTTGAGCTAAGACAGAAGCCAAGAAGTCAGATGTCCCCTACCCCTCAACACACACACAGACATCTACCCACCCCTCTGAAAACAAAAGCATTGGTTCACTGGCTTTAGGATTTTTGAACCTATTTCATCTATTTTTTTTAAATTTTTCTCTCCCTCAAGTATTCTGTAGCCTATGAGCAAATCTAGAGTTCTTGGGGAAAGAGACCTGCCCCCTCTCCCCACGCCTCCCCCCCAAAAAAAGCTCTTTGCAACAGAAAATAAAACTAGTTTAAAACAAAGGCTTGAAAGACTTTTAAAAAAAAGGTTTCATGCACTTATTGAACATACCTAATATATTGTGTTTTCAACCATTCCGCGACCCAATGCTACAGACTAGGGGCTTGTCTGCCTGTGAAAAATGTGTACACTCTATTCCAGGATAAAGGTGATTTTATTTCAGAATAAGTACTCTGCTTTAGAAACAGACTAATTATTCTGAAATAAAAATGGCTTGTGGGGTGTATTGAAAACTGTGTTAAAACTGTAAACTATTACTTTAAATGTTCAGATGTTTTCCTGGTCCTGCTTGCAGGGGAGGGGCTCTGTAGAGAAGTGTGTGAGCAGGATCTAGCAGCAGTCACTCTGCAAGAGCCAGCCTAGAACAAGGTGGGGTGAGTTGTACCTCGCTGCCTTAGAAAGCAGCCTGTTTTCTCTCTCTCTGTTGTTGGTTCTCCTGTTTTAAGGTTCTGAATTTCAAGAAATAAAGTAGTGTTAATTTGCAGCCTTCCAGAAAGAATATCTTATGTTTTCGTCTGTTTGTATGCTATTAACCTAATTTGTGAGCACAGATGGTAAGGAACTAGATCTGAGTAAACAGACACAGTTATGTAGGGCCTCAAAGGTGAGGAATCTGGCACAGAGGCGAAGAGGGAGCAAATGGATGGACTCAAGGTAGGAGAGCTATTGTGGAATAACTTATTCTGCAATAACTATTCTGGTCAATTTCCCTGTGTAGGCAAGCCCTAAATAATACCTTTTTCACTGTCAGAGAAACCAAAATAGTTGGCATTTACTACTAGAAAAATATAGGGGTATATTTGCAGAGTGGTGAATAGTGCTTCTTTGAAAACTTCTCCCCGAGAGCTTGAATCCATCCATTGATCCCTCTTTGCCACTGTAGTAAGGACCTGTATAACTCTGGCCCAACCTATGCATCAGACCTAATTTCTTAGCTGATACCCCTGCTGCTCTGCTCTGACGAGGCTACCAACATAAACTCACCCCAGTATCTGAAAACCAAGCTGGGTTCTGACTGGTTCATGTGTCATTAATACTAATAAAGATTCTGCAGGCCACATCCTGTCCCCAGCTGAACCTTGCAACCTCTTGTCTTCATGGGAGTTGTAAGTGGAGCTGAGTGAAACTTTTTGACCAAAACTCTTTAAGTTCCACATTGTACTGTCACAAGAATATACTGCTGGCCATCTCCAGTCCTGAATGGAAAAAGTAATGAAATAAAATGAAATGCCGCTTTTCAGCCCGAGAAAGAAAGTTAAGCCATTTACATTAACAATCACATTATAGCCACCTGTACTACAGCCTCGCTTTCAGCTTTTCAAGTAGGGGAAATTGCATATTCTTTAGTGCATGTACTTGTAAGTAATTTTCAAGGTAGTAGGCACCAACGTTACAGTGAGCGCACCTGTGAGTCAACTATTTTCTCACCCTGCTTACCTAACAGATGATTTATTGATTGAGAGCATGAATTCTTCTAGCACATCATTCAGCTTTGAGGGGACATGGTATTGCACTATACATTGAAACATCCTGGCAAAATAAAGCACATTGAATAGCACAAGAGCTTGAAACTTTCTATGAATTTTTATTGCCATTTCATTTGATAGTAGTTCATACCAGCAAATACACATCGGGACAATTTCTGCTCACTTCCACATTGGTTCACTCTGGGTTAAGTGGAATTGCTCCTGATTTATACTTGTCAGAATGATGACGAGATCAGAATTAAGCCCGTTGTTTCAGAGAGCATGCATCTCTGAGGAAGTGGATGGTTGGTCCTCGGGGACTGGTAATAAGAAACCAAACCTTCCTGCTTTAGTTCCCTGGTTTGAATTACATTGATAATGACTAAACGTCATTGCTGTTTGATAGCTGTTCAGTAGCTGCTGTGAAATGAGCTGATGGTTTCAGTTCAGTTTCCTGCTCTGAATCAAGCTGAAGAGTCCAGACTGCTGGTGGAGCAACATTGCATTGTGGGTAGGCAGCAGCCACACTTGACATATTTGTTGAAAGATGGTGTTGGGGAGGCAGTTGATCATATTGTTTCTAAAGCATCATCTGTGGAACTTCCAAAGAATTCATGCATTCTGTTGCGATTCCTACAGGGGGCAGGTCCATTTGGGGGGAAAACAGTCTAGATACATGTCTGTAAAAATAGTAGGGGCTTTTAAAGTCAGTATTGTGACTCTGGAGCCCCTATTCTTTTGTCACTAACGTGACATGTAAATTGGACTTCGTCACTCAGATTCTCATGGGAGTCAAGTGCATGGCCCCAAGTGGAGTGGGATTTGAATCAAGTAAGATGGGAGTGAGCTGCACAAAGACAGACAATAAACAAAATACCGAGACTCCTTCTAAATACTCAAATCCCCACAATCCAGTAATAGTCAAAGCTGACCCCAGGCAGCTCTAATTTGCATAGCACACAGTGTCTGTATCTCTGTGAAACCCAGCCGAGTGCAGGACATCTCCTAAGCCTGCCAACCCCTCCGTGTATAGCATCAATGAGAGTTCTGCACATGAGGGCCATGCAGGAATGAGCCCCATATGAGTCAGGGTTGCAGGATCGGGTTCTTACTGTTGCATTCTTTTTTATTTTTTCATTTAATATTTTATGATTTAGAAGGGAAGAACAATAGGACACTTGGGTATTTATTTATTCTGCAGCCAACGGCTAAATAAATATGTATATAAAATTTAAAAATTAATGTTTGCATTATCTGATGACCTGCAACAAGATAGCAGTAGACCCACCTTTGGGATATGATCTCATCAAAAGTTGTAAATTAAATTTAGAAAACAATGATGGAACTCTTTTTATTTTAGCTAACCTATAGAAGTTAAAATCATTCATTCCTTTTTATTTTGGAATTTTATTTATTTATTTATTTATTTAGTGCAATAAGTGTGATTGCTTGGGTATGTCTGATTCTGTGTATTGTTATAGATCTGACTTGCTAAGTTTAAAGGGAATATATAATACCGATTACAGGGTGCGAATAAACCCTGTGTGGAAAGCCCAGGATCATTAAAATCCCAATCAAGATCTCTTGGGGGAGAGGGGCTTCAGTGGGATTTAAAAGGTGCATTGGCCTTGAGCTACCTCTTCAGTCGGTGTAAATCAGAGCAGCTCCATTGGCTTCACCAACTTACATTAACTGAGGATCTGTCCCTTTTAATATTTCCACCCCTTTTTCCATGCACAATGACTTTTCCTTTTCCTGAGGTTAAGCTGTTGGGTTTTTTGGAGCACTTTAGCTGTTCATGTGTCACTGAAACACAATCTCCCTCATGCAATTTACCATAGAAGTAGCCTGACAATATCCTTTTCCCCCTGCCTGAGCCCCTTGGTCTGGCTAGGCGGAAGACTGTGTGTGGTGATGTCACAAAAGGGGGAGGGCTTCCTTAGGCTTTGTTGTAAATCTTCACTGAGCATGCTGGGAAATAGTTTTTCAACCACAAGATTTTTATTTCCCGTCCGCCCTACCGATCAGACAATGCTCATGCTCCCCAATGAACACCCCATATGTCCATGTCAAGTTTAGCACTTCCAGCAACAGCTAATTTCCGCTATTGCTGTTTCCTGTTCAAATATGGGGGTTATAATGTCTTTTCTCCTGCCCCACAATTTCACATAATTGGAGCTGGGTGAAAAATACCCATTGAATACTTCATTCCATTTCCCCTCAACTATTTAATAAACTTATTAATGAATACATTTGCAAGTTATTTGACCAGCTGTAAAAGATCAGTGAATGGAAAATAGTTATCAAATAATTTACTCAAATAATTACAAAATCTATTGAATTAATTATTATTTTCTTTGGCCAGCTGTATACCCAGCAGAAATTTTCGCGCATGCACAAAATCACCTCTAGGTAGGTATCCAGCCAGAAAAATATTGCCCCCCAAAACCGACAGTTTGAGACACTTATCAGCATGTGAAAACGAGGGATTATAATGGAAATTTCAGAAATGCAGTCAGCATGAACAGTTGCTACGGTTCCTTATGTTCTTTGTCATAAACTATTGCATATTGTACAGCTGAATATATGGGGTCAAGTAAGCCCTTTGCTATGTCTGGTTGGTGTTGGGATATGCTTTTCCTGACTTCACCGCCTTCTCTTGGGAGAATATATTCTGAAAACGGGCATGGGTTCCAGGTACTGTGGGACTGCGGGCATCATATGGGAGGTAGGCTAGTTGAGAGGTGACACCTAAGGAACCTGTCTGCCTGGCTTTCCATTACTGGTTTCTTGGTGCAGTAGTTGTATTGCTAGATACTTCCCTCCCTACGCAGTAGTTCTCTTCTACTAGTAAATATTTGGGAAGAACATTCTTCTACTTCAGAGGCCAATATTAAAATACACTCTGCAAAAGGCATGCATTGGATATAGAAATAAGAATGTGTGATGAACCTCTTCCCCATTTTATTTATCTGGAGAAAAAATTGTACCCTTAAGGTTGAAGCTAGCATTAAAAGAAAGAAAAGTATAGAGGTAAAATAATTCATACTGTGACATTTATGTACTATGAAAACTCATATCTAGCCAAAATTTATACACAAAACCAAACTCCAATGAAAATATCTGAAGTCATTACCTTAGAACATAATATACAATAAGTATCTGCATCAAGCAAGTATTAAAAACAAAACAAACTCAGACACGCTCAATATCAATTCTATCACAGAAGGAGAGAAGAAATACCAGAATACTATCAATGTATTGCAATGTATGCCATACAGGATAAAAAATGTGTACCCAGCCAATATATTTATTAGTGCATATTATATAAATGTCAGCCATAAGGTCCTACAGTGGAGGACTTCTTTGAAATTAAACAAAATCACTTATTACTCATTGGGTAAAGATAATTTTTAATGGGTTAGAATACTCCAGCCTCTTTATTGGCTGCAGTCCTAAAAAGCCTGAATTGCAGCCATGGGAAGATTTCCCCAGTTCAGACCCTGTGGAAGAGAGTGGTAAGATTGCCTCCTGAGGACCTGCCTTGTAAACCCAAACACAGGGTCATGCTGGAGGTGGGAAGAGTGTGTTGGGCACAGGGCTGCACCATGCTTCCAGCTCCTGTAACAGCCCAGGACCGTGAGGGCACAAAGGTGGCTTACAACCAACTTAGCTCTTCCTCCTGCGAGTTGTGTGCTGTGCCCCTTAGAGATGCAGCATAGATTCACTCCCTGTATTTCTATCCTGTTTCCATTTCTAGGCCCCAATTCAGGAAAACAGTGAAATAGGTGCTTAATTTATCTCTATGCACTTGCTTAACCTTTGTTTGATGTGTACTGAAGTCCCATTGACTTCAAGCTTAGCCTGATTGTGTTTGTATATTAATACGTAGTTTAGGCAGCAATCAAGTGTTCACTCCAGGCTTCAGTTTCTGAGGCTCACTGAACTCCTTTCCTCCCTCTTCACTTCCAGGAGAACAAAGGTATTTTCCACCATCAAAGTTCATCAAAAATTATTCTGAAAGATCACCACTGAGCGCTTTCTGGAACCTTGCCTTGTTTTAATGACCGCTTGAGTTGCCTCCCTGTTCCAAAGCAGATTGATCAATAGCTTTGTCAAATACTGTTACGTGTCTCTGAAATAAGAAATTATATTCAGGTTACTGACATTGCAGCACAATCTACCAGCTTACTAGCTGGTTATGAGGTGCAGCGTGAGGGCAAATGTCTTCTCCTATCTATGAGACAGTATTTGGGAAAGATATTGTAGGACTAACTTACTGTCAACAATATATGGTTGACTTCGTAACATTGGAGCTAATATTTAAAGCTGGGTGAATAACAGACTTTTGTTCACTGGCAGGTATGAAAAATAAAAAAATAGGTTTTGCTTTGGGTTGAATTGAAAATGAAAAATTAGCCGAAAAATGGAAAAGTTGGAAAAAGTCATTTTGATTTTGAGCCTTTTTACATTTTTAACAAATAAAATTAAAGAAAAATTTGAAATGAAATTGTTTCAAATAGAAGAATTGAAACATTTCATTTAAAAAGTCAAAACAAAACATTTAACTTTTTCAGATTTTTTTTTTTTGGGGGGTCAAGACCACTTGGTGAAATCAACATGAATTCACAAAATATTTCGGTGATACTGAATATGCATTTTTTGCCAAAAATGTTTTGGTTGAAAATTTTCCCCCAGCTCTGCTAATATTCAGAAAGCCACTTGTGGTGCTCTTCCAGAAGTTATTTCTGATATCCAGGCCTTCTGCTTCAAGAGCCACTGCGCAATCTTGGGAAAGGTGCTGAAGGCACACACTAGGTAGTCAGGTGCTAAAACAAGACCAATGAATCTTGACTCCACCAAATAAATGAGTGCTAATGAAATAGTAGGATGATAGCACTATAGTTATCTGCTTTGATATTTTGTGGCTATATTAAGCTCAATGAGAGATCTGTAACATTTAATAAATGCTCAGAAGACAGGTTGCCTTGAGACACTTCTGTTGAATACATGATTGCTCAGTTCAGTATATTCATCTGGAAGTGTCTAGTTCATACTGGGCAAACTCAGAGCTTTAATACACTCCTATCATCTCATTACCATAGCCATTCCCATGCCAGCTACTTGACCCCTATTGTTACAGGATGAAATTCACCCCATAAACCTGAGTACTTGAGCTCTATGTTAATGAGGGGCAGAGGGTGTGAGGAGACAAAATTGACTCTCAACTAGGAGCCAGGGTGTGGTGCTGCTGTTGAGCTATCACCCTGGCTATATCTCCAGCCCAAAGGCTGGCATAACACTCACAGCTTCCCACCTGTACTTATTGTGTAGGGCTGAAGGAACTGCCTATAGGTGGATCTGTGGCTACTTGGCTTCTCCACCCAACCCCGGGAGCCAGAGATTTTCACTGCTTTCCCTGGATAGGAATTGAGGGATTTTTGTTCTGTGGTCAGGAGGAAGAAGAGCAGATACTAAGATGCGCTAAGGTACTACATTGTTGATGATGGCAGTATCAGAACTTATAGAGCACAGAACGAGATAGGATTCAATTCGGGGCAGAATGAAGAATCCTCATCAATGCTCCTCCATATCTACCTGGTCTGCAAATAATGGAATTGTGAGCCCTTCAATGAAACCGAGGGGTTAATGTTGTGAACACCGGAGCTCAACTCCTGTTCCACATATCCATTGCAAATGGATGGCAAGTTTGAGGAGTGAAACTATTCATTGGGGCTGGCCAAATAATTGCATTTGAAACTGTTTTTGTAATGAAAAATAGAGTTTTCTACAGTGTCTGTTTTTGGTGGAAAAGTTTTCAGTTTTCAGGTTTTTGGCTTTTCAATATAAAGCCAAATTTTTCAGTGGGGTTGGGGGGAATCCTCTTTTCTGACAAGCTCCACTATTCCTACCCTTTAATGTAGGTATGGCAGAAAAGTAATAATTCCCCCCAGCATCCCACCCCAAAGGCAAAATTTCTGATGCAAGATGAAATGGTGGGGAGGATCAGAATGGAATCTTACATTTCTTATGTGACTTTGTACTCTGGATCTGATCTGTGAGACACTGCTTTAATTTTAAATAAACCATGATTTTTATAACATATTGCATAACAAGACTTATTCATGAATCTGCGGGGAAAATTTTGTACAAGTAAATGACGGACGTAGATTTTTAAGCATTTTTTTTATAAAGTTCTACAGTTTATATTTAAAATTGTTCTTGGCACTGTAAAATATTTCTGAAGACCATGAAAAGGCTTATAATAAGGGAACCAAACAGATTGGCTGATATTTTTCCAATCTGAATTGGGCATAGTTTTTCTATTGGAACCCTGTCATCTTATATGTACAAACAACAGGTGGTGAGAGATAGCAAGTTCTTCAGTTAGAAATAATATCTCTCCTCTCTTCCCTATAATTTCATAGATATTCTCCAGCAGCTACTTAAGAATGTAAGATAAAGTAACGTAAGAATTAGCACACCAGAATAGATAAATGGGCCATCTAGTCTGGCAGGCTGTTTTTGACACTGGCTGATGCCAGATGTTTTTTCAGAGGAAGGTATAAAACCCTCATAATGCACCTGATTGTGCACTATTATACAATGAGATGAAATCGCTGCCTGTCCCCAGCTGGTGATCATCTTATGTCTGAAATTATGAAGACTGTTGGCCCATTTAATTTTTATCTTGGTTAGTGTAATTATAAGGCATATTCTTAGTCACAAATGTCTAATTGTTTTTGAAACCTACTAAGCTAATTTTACCTCTTAGATCCCAGTATCGTCTTTCATGTTTTTCTGCCGTTCCATAATCACAGATTTGCTGATTGTGTTCCAAAGGGCTGCAGCAGCTACCTGCTCTGGGCCCATTTTCTATGAAGTGACTGATGTTCTGTGCTGTGCTGTGTATATGCAATATGGCCAGTCCTGAGTGCTCAAAAACCATGATTCAGGGCCCCCCAAAATATCATAAGATCGGCCTAAAAATCAGAATATTCTTTAAAATAGTTCTCCCNGGGGGGGGGGGGGGGGGGGGGGGGGGGGGGGGAGGAAGGAAGGTGCTTATTTTATGTATCAAGTGTTTCTCTGCAACCATAAGGGCTACAAACTTTTTTTTTTTTAAAAGGAAAGCTCAGATTCTCATGTAAAATCTTGACTCTAGCAGCTGGAGTTTTAAGAACAATACCAAATATCCTGAGGTGAATGGAAGTTTTGAAAATGCCAGTGGTACATAAATGGTGGAACTAGGCACCTAAAGAGGCGAGTGCTTAAATACCTTTGAGAATCTGGGCCTTAGTTCCAAATTCTGATCTCAGTTAACACCAGATTAAAGTTTTATTTCAACAGTTACTTTGGGAGAGAATCTCAGGTAAATAAGCAGAGCTCCGACTGACTTTAATGGAGCTCAGCTGATATTCACTAGGTGAGGATCTGGCCCTTTGAGTCTACATGTGATGAGATGAGAGTGCCCCATTGGTTCAGGTCCTGTGCTCTTCGTTCAGGCAAAGGCCCCTATGGCCATCAACAGTGATCTAACTGATAAATAGTAGAGGAAGAACTCTTGTAGAGGGCTGTGTATAGGACCTCTCTGAAACCTCTTAAGAGTAGGTTTAGTCATGAAGAATGAAGGGTCTGAGCATTGTGGAAGATTTAGAGAACCAAGGGTCTATTGATTCTTACCACTGAGTTGCTCTAATGAAACTGATTTTTAATCCTATTATAAAGACGTCTATTGATTTTTAAATAGTAGTTTCCAGTCATAATAAACCCCTCAATATAACAATATATTGACTTAAGCTCCAATAAATTGGTTTTATTAAGAAGGCATTTGTCTCTACTTAAATCTGTGATATTTTCAGTAGATGTCAGCTTGGACCAATATTGTAAACTGCAAGCTATACAACTTAATTGAAAGCAATATATTTTCACTGAAGAATCCATACATAATGTAATTAAATGCAAGTTAGAGTACACAGTAAATTGTGCAATTCTCGTTGATTTTGTTCCCATTTTTGATTATATCTCTTGTCACATTCTCAAAATTCTGGGAAGTCATTGGCTGCTCTGAATTATGGCTCCTCATTGTTTTACAAAGCACAGCTAAGAGTCATGAAATCCAAAGGTGTTTCGCTTGCAGTGGAAGATCACTGCTTCATTTCTCTGACATTAAAAAAGTTTACTTTTTTAGCTTTCCTCTGTAAGTAAAGTTTTTGAAACTTGCATGGCAGCAGTGCAGTGTTATTTAGACACATGAAAGTATCATGGATGACTAATTCTAAACTGTGCACTTTTAATTTGTCATTAACAGATGAAAAATATCTACCAAAGGGAATTTCTCCTACATGCTACTGAACCGCCTTATGTACCTGGCCCTCTGAGATCGCCTGGAGGCCCTGAAGTCCTAATAAACCCCAAGGTTGAAGCAGCAAAGGTGGGTCCTCCAGGCCTGCCTAGAAAGGCTGCATGGAAGCAGCCAGTCAGAGCCCAGCCAGCCCAGATAAAAGAAGCTGCAAGGCTTTAGCAAGGCAGTTCCTGGCTGGGCCCAGAGAGCTGAGGAAGGGTGCTCTGGGAGAAGCAGTTCAAGTAGCTGCATTTACTGGGCCTGGGAGAGAGAGGACCTGACAACTTTAATAACCCACAGGTAACAGGTGAAAGTAAAGGGACCAGGTGGGAAGAAGCCCAGGGAAAACAGCAGCAACTAATTAAAGGAAGCAGTATGTGATTGCTCTTTATAGGATTTCTAGGTTGTGACCTGGAGTAGTTCATGGGCCTGGGTTTCCCCACTGGTGAAGTGGCCTAAGCCCTGAGCAGGGGACAAGGCTCCTTTAGAGGCCTGAGAGAAGGGCTAGAGTTAAAGGATGGTGCTGAAGATCTGGGTGGGGAGAGGCAGTTTGGTGAACTCTTTGCAGCCTGGAAGGGGTTCATCTGTTTTGACTGTGCCACTGCAGACCTGCCAAGCAAGGGCTGACAACCTACAGAGGGTGTCTGGGGCAGGAAAAGGCCTGCATTACCGGGTGCAGCAGAACGAGGTGCTCAAGAGGTGAATGTCCCCCATCATCATCATGTTATATCCCTTTGGCAATCTCTGTCTAGTATGGATTGCTTATGTTTATCCTCGGACCAGCCTCAGGCCTCAAATAAGACTGTCATAGAGCTGATTGGAAATTGGGTTTTTCCCCCATGGAAAACTGACAAACATGAGATTTTTTTTTTGTTTTCTTTGAAGTTTTTGGCAGAAAACTTCAACTTTTAATTGAAATACCAAAACCCAAATATCTTCAGCTGAAAACTGGCAAAACCTGAATTTTCAGGGTTGTTTTTTTTTTGTCTGGGGAAAAAGGTTCATTTTTAGGTTTTCAATTCTCTTATGAAAAATCAAAATTCTGCAAACAGTCTCTTTGAAAGTGTTTAGTCAAAAACCCAGTTTCCCATCAAAACCTTATTCAATGGAAAATGTTCAGCCAGCCATAACTATTACTGATGGGCTAATCAGTTTCTCTTTTCACTTAAAAAAAATTGTATCCCCACTACTGTTGGATGCAGAGGTCCTCTAAAGGGAACTACTTCATGTGAAGTTTATCTGCTTGTTTGGTTCCTCCCTCCCCGCCCCATGTTTTCCACTGTCTATATCAGATGTCACTTTTTTTTTATTCTAGCCAGAGTGCACTAGCCCAATAGCTGTTTTTTGTATAATTATGCTTGAGGAGATACACTCATTCTAAACCCCAATGTGCAGTGGCTTGTTACATTTCAGCCCAATTGTTTTGGAAAGTTTTGTGGACATTCTGAGTCCAGAGGTGGATTTGTTTAGTGAGGATGGGTAAAGTAAAATGTGAAGGTAATTCCTTAGTGTGTTCTGAAGCAAAGAAATCAAACAAATTCAGGTAGATTTCTTTGAAGATATACTTCTTGAAATATTTCCCCATCCCCTTGTTTGATTCCTAAATACAAGCAAGGAAATTAACTGTAAAACATTCCATTACTGCAATGTTAAGGCTGGAATTTTAAATGCACATTCTCATGTAATGAAATCAGGGGTTGATTCTCTCTCCACTGCTTTGCAGCTAGGGTAGTCACAGTATAGCTTTGCAAAGTGAGTGCAAAGTGCAGACAGAGTAATGGTATCATCAAGTGGTTACAGTAGGTTGAAACAGGAAGGAAAATCCTCACCCATCATCCAAGGAGGATAGGGAGCGCTGTTCCTCCCCTGAGTCAGGGATTCATAGAATATCAGGGTTGGAAGGGACCTCAGGAGGTCATCTAGTCCAACCCCCTGCTCAAAGCAGGACCAATCCCCAGACAGATTTTTGCCCCAGATCCCTAAATGGCCCCCTCAAGGCTTGAACTCATAACCCTGGGTTTAGCAGGCCAATGCTATCCCTCCCCCCACTTTATGGAAGAGGATGAGCTAAGTTTAATCTCACAGCCTCTTATTTTTCATATTAGTATTTTTACACCATCTTTGCATTGGACCAGATCCTCTGTAAATCAGCCTACCTCCATTACAAAAGAATGGCTATTCTGGGTCAGACCAATGGTCCATTTAGCCCAGTATACTGTCTTCTGGCAGGGATCAGTGCTAGATGCTTCAGAGGGAATGAACAGAACAGGTCAATTTCAAGTGATCCATCCTCTGTTGTCCAGACACATCTTTGGTCAGTTGGAGGTTTAGGGATACCCGGAGCATGGGGTTTCATCCCTGACCATCTTGGCTAATAGCCAATGATGGTCAATAATCCCATGAGGCTATGTTGATTTACAGCTGCAGAGGATATGGCCAATAAAATGGAGAATGAGGCCTCTTTCTCTCTCTACTATCATGTGCATGTCACTAAGCAGACTTAGAATCAGAGAATATCAGGGTTGGAAGGGACCTCAGGAGGTCATCTAGTCCAACCCCCTGCTCAGAGCAGGACCAATTCCCAACTAAATCATTCCAGCCAGGGCTTTGTCAAGCCTGACCTTAAAAACCTCCAAGGAAGGAGATTCCACCACCTCCCTAGGTAACCCATTCCAGTGCTTCACCACCCTCCTAGTGAAAAAGGTTTTCCTAATATCCAACCTAAACCTACCCCACTGCAACTTGAGACCATTACTCCTTGTTCTGTCATCTGATACCACTGAGAACAGTCTAGATCCATCCTCTTTGGAACCCCCTTTCAGGTAGTTGAAAGCAGCTATCAAATCCCCCCCCCATTCTTCTCTTCTGCAGACTAAACAATCCCAGTTCCCTCAGCCTCTCCTCATAAGTCATGTGCTCCAACCCCCTAATCATTTTTGTTGCCTTCCGCTGGACTCTTTCCAATTTTTCCACATCCTTCTTGTAGTGAGGGGCCCAAAACTGGACACAGTACTCCAGATGAGGCCTCACCAATGCCGAATAGAGGGGAATGATCACGTCCCAATCTCCACCTTCACTGAGATCAGATTTCAGTGGAAACATCCAGTACAGTAACTGAACTTGGTATAGAAGACCTCAAGGTGCTTCACCTCAATGTTTTCTGGGACATGAGTTTAACTGAAAGTTAGTAGTGCTGACCTTCTTTCCTGTGATTCATTCTCCATTGCAATGCCTTGTTCTCTTTTATTAAGATGTCAAAACGGAGTACATCCTGAGATTTCCCAAAGCAGCACTTTCAAATCTCTGACTCAAACTTCCTCATTTTTCATCTGAGATGAAATGGCTTAAATTCTCTTGTCCACTGTAAATAAAATTTCCAAAACCTGCCTGTCAAATTTCATGTGAAGAAGATCTGAGCTTCTAGTAACCGCAGATTTAAATTCAGAGAGATTGAACTCAGCCACGTCTCTGAAATTGAAGGAGATCTGCCTCAAACAGACTTGTACTTGGTGGGGTTGGGAAAGAAACTAGCAAAATGTCGGGGGACAGTCTTGTCCTAGCTTCCACGGTTTCTGGGGATGGGCTAGATGCTTGAATGAATTTTTCCATCTCTATTTTTTTTTTTCTGCTCAGCGTCTGGCAAATGCATTTTACTAGCCATCAGTAGGATGACTCAAGGTTGTAAGCACTAAACAGTGTAGTAAGTGTTCGCAGGAGCAGCCGTCTGGCCCTGCTCCTGCAGACACTTACTTGTGTGCTTATCTGCGAGCATGAGTGCAAAGGTTTCCAGATTTGGGCCCTTGGATTGTGAGCTCTGGACAGGCCTGGCAGCCCATCTCTGCTCTGTATTCATCATTGTCTTTCAGATACAATACTTGGCCTAACTCCTTTTCAGAACAGTCTATACTAACCATTTGTCTTTCTGATCTTGGTAGTATATATGGGATATTAGATTCTCTGGGTTATGGAACTACCTAATTCCTTTAATGCTAGTTCTTTTTTCTATGCCCTCTTGTTTCCCTATGCTCTTATATTTAACACTAGCTCAAATAATCTGGTAGCATTTATCCTCTCTATTCCCTTGGAAATGTACTATACCTCACTTTTATCCCCTCTTAATCTCCTCTTTTCCAGAAACCTAGTTTGTCTAACCTTTTATGAATACCTAAAATCCTTGAGTCTGTCACTGATTTCTCTTTGTTGTAGCTTTTACTAATATCTATAGTGATTGCTTTACTATTCTTCTCTCACAAAGTTGTGCAAAACTATAATATTTTCTCATTATGGCTGCAATAGTCCCTGAAAGAGAAACATAAAAGTGAGAAGATTGATTACAAAAATATCTGTTTATGTATCTCAGTAAATTGTTGTTTAGTCCTCAGTGGAACACTCACCCCACCCCCCCCAACCCGGAACAATTAATGGAAGAAATCCTACCTCAACCACCCCTGTATTAGAGCTACAGCTGGCCAAAATTTTGTAACAAAATTTTCCTGTTTTTTAGCTTTTGAAGCTATGAAATTGGAGCAACTTTTTTCAAATTTGATTAAAATGTTATGGAAAATATTTTTGCTATATATTCTGTGAAAAATAGAAATATTTAGGCAAAAATTCATATTTGTGATGTTTGAAAAATCTGCCATGGAAGAAGTCTCTTTTAGGAAGTCATGGGTTCTGTTCCTGCTTCTACCACTGACTGGCCTTAATTCTTTGCACTTACATAGTACTTTACCAACACAATGTTTACCTAATCTCCTTTACATGTTGAGAAAGTGAGGGCAGGTGACAATACCCAAAGTTACACAGCACACTACAATCAGATTTAGAACCCAAGTCTTCTGGCTCCTTAGCCAAAGTCAAACCCACTTTGTGTTTTTTGGAATCAAAACTTCTAATATTTAAGCTAGAGTACAGTGCTGAGTAGAGGTAAATAGCAGCTGGGCTTCCATCCTTGCTATAGGCTGCAGCCTGTTGCTAGAAAGTGATTCAGGTGTACACATGGTAACCCTTGCATTATATAAGTGCAGCATTTCTTTTGAGACAACTGGTCAGTGATGAGCCCAGGTACAGTAAAACACTCCACATGAGAGAAGAGATCAAATGGCAAAGTTTGGATCTGAACTTTGAACACCGCAAAATTTGGGCCTTGGCTTTGGTTTTATCCCATTATAAAGAGGGGCTTCTTGAAAATTAGGATTCTGATTTGGAAAATGTTGAAATTGTGTGGTCCAGTGGCACAGGATTGGGAGTCAGGACACCTAGTTTCTGTCCAATCTGTCACTCATTTCCTGTTTGACCGGAACAGACCCCGGTCGTCAGTTGGGAGGATTGAACCTGGGATCTCTGGAGCTTAGTGCATGAGCCTCTACAGCATGAGCTAAAAGCCATATAGCTCTTAGCTAAGGCTGTAGAGCAGACTCATTAATCTCTAAGTGGTCTCGGTGCCACTAGATGGGACAGAACACAACACCCAGGAGGTGTGTGGGTTACACATGCAAATGTGCTCCATGCACCTGAAGATTTTTGCTAGTGGCGTCCATTGGTCCATGCCTGCATCATCGTCCTTTTGCTCCAAACAGTGTATGAGGGGTATGGAGACTGACAGTCTCTTCTGTTTCTTTCTACCACCCATGGCCTGAGACAGAACCTCTACAGGGTCTGCAGCTTTTGCTGTCTCCCTCTATCTTCACGTGTAAATATTTCTAAATAGTTTAGACGATTTTAGTTAACTTTTATAGTGCTTATAATTTCAGTTAGGATAATTTTTAGGCACTTGCGGGGGTCTCATCCTACCTGTTATTCCTCCTCCATCCCATAAAGGATAACAATTATGTTCAAGATCCTGGGCTTCTAGAACTTTTCTGCTCCTGGGCCTTCCTGGTCAGTGACAACCACTTCCAGTGACTCTACTGCTTGGGGGAGACTCATGGCCCCTCAATGTGCTCCATTTGCTGATGCTTACCAAGTCGAACCCATCAAGCCCATCAGTACAGAGTGTGAAGATTCCTCATAGATCGAACAATGATGCCCCACTCCAATCCTGGCTCAGTAGAACCCCCTGTACATTGGGCAGAGGCATCAAGAAGCATCCTCCAAGCACAGTGACCTGCTCCAGCGCTGATAGATGTAGAGTTAAGGACTCCTCCAAACAGGAGTCTGAGAAGGGTTGGAAACACTTTCACAAACGTGAGATAAATCTCCCTCCAGGTCCTCATCCAAGAAGAGGACCTCCTCTCTGACACCCTCCAAATCAGATGAGACTCCATGTCACAGTACGGGGGGTGGGCGAGAGGTGAGGAGCTCACAAGAAGCATGGTATCAGTCTTCCATCTTTGAAGAGCAAGAGTACTCTGAAATTGGCATTGCCTCCCAGGGTGGGACTGGCAAGAGAAACAGCAAAAGTCACCCTATCGATGGTACCATTGTGCCTTGATAAGGATGTGTCTATGCCCAAGACTCTGAGGACCACTCCACTGTCACAGAAAGAAAGTAGTCCTCCCACTCCCTTGTGCCTGGGGGTACATACACTACCCCTGAGGATATCCTAATCCTCCTGGGTCCAGAATCGTGCAATACTGTCAGATCTAATCCTGACAAGGGAGATGCTCACATGACCAGTCCAGGAGTTTAAGGAAAGGAGATCACTCACTGAGACCCTGGAGCACCCCAGGACGTAACAAGAGACATGGTACTGACAGCACCACTCATGGAACTAGAGTCTACCTTGTCTTCCTCTGGTGAATTGGACATTAATGGGAGAGCATCATCACTCCTGTTGAGACAAGGACCTAGCCCAGATAGAGGAACTAGGGTCTCCTGGGCTCCATACTGATCACAAAGATTGTGCACCTTGGAACCAGTGGTATCCTGCTCTGTGGAGACCACCTCAACTCCAATTTGACCCATCTGACTGGCTGTTTTGGGCATGGGACCCATACATGCAATATCCCAAGTTTATTCAGTCCCATTGAGATTCTAGACCACCCACCCTTTTCAGGGTGGACCCTGAACCTCCTCAGGAGGTAATGGAGGAAGAGCCTGATCCAGCAGAACCACCAGCTCTGAGTCTATTGCCGTCCTCACCAGTCGAGTAGGTAGCACCAGCCTCATCTTCCCCACCCGATAACTACAGGCAATTTCAAGATCTGTTAAAAGAGGGTCACTGACATACTTCAGATCCCTCTTGAGGAGGTGCTAGACATATCTCAGAAACTGCTGGACAGTCTACAGAGCATGGGCCTCAGAAAGGTGTCACTTCCCCATCAATGAAGCCCTCTTCAAACCAGCATAGGTGGTTTGGTCCCATGCCAAAGAAGAGAAAAAATAAAAGCAGTACTTTGTGCCAGCCAAAGGAGCAGAATTTTTATTTTCACACCTAGCCCCAAATTCTTTGAGTCCAAGCAGTTGCTGAAAGAAGTAGGAAACATCAACCCAGATCTATGCCTTTTGATAAAGAAGCTAAGTGCCTGGACCTCTTTGGAAGGAAGGATTTTACTTCCACCAGTTTGCAGTTACACATAATTTACTATCAAGCATTGTTGAAGTATGATTTTTATTAATTTCACATAATTCACTGATAAACTCATTTAGAAGGATAAGGTGTACTTCCAGCTACTCACTGAGAAAGGAAATATGCTAGCTAGATCAGCCCAAAGTCAATGTGGTGGATACAGCCTCATGCTCGATGGTGACTGCTATTGTCATGCATTGGGCTTCATGGCTCCAATCTTCCAGGCTTCCTGTACTAATGGTAACTAGCACCTCAATCCTCTTTTCACCAGAGGGGCAATGAATGACCAAAGAAATGAGAGAGTATGCAATGTAGTCAGTATAACATTCCCTCTGTTTTCCTTCTTCCAACTTCAACCTCCTACTTAAAAAAATCTTTCTTTACAGGACCTGTTGGAGCTGTGAATCATTCCAGTTACCACATTCGTCTATTCAGGACTCTGAAACCCAATTTGGTGTCTGCCTATATTATTTCTACCAAGCCTGGCATATGATACCAACAGACAAATGGGTTCTTGACATAATTCACACTGGCTACACCATGGATTTCCTTTCCCTTCCCCTTCCCCCTGCAAAGGCCTCTTACCTATTCCCTCTATGAACAACTCTCACAAGAGGATGCTCAGTCAAGAAATAGACTCCCTGCTTCATCAGGGAGCCATAGAGCAGGATCTCCTTAACACTGTGAAAAGGGATTTTACTTAAGCTATTTCCTCATCCCCCCAAAAAGGAGGATAAAGACGCATATAAGATCTCAGACTGAGGTTCGGGATGGTCATCCTGGCATCAAAAATTCCCTCAGTGAACTAAGAATGGTTCACGGGTCTAGATATGAAGGATGCCTATTTCTACATAGGTATCCACTCTGCACACTGAAGATTCCTGAGTTTCACAGTAGATCTGAACCTCTATCAGTACAGAGTTCTCCCCTTTGGCCTTGCAAAATGCCAGTGCTTTTCATAAAGGTGTTATCAGTTGTGGCAGCCCATGTCCATCATGCAGATTCAGTTTTCCTTTACCTTGATGACTGGCTACTGAGTACTGACTGAGCAGGGATAGTGTTGCAATCTTCTATGCTCATTGAGACTCTGCATAAACACAGAGTCAGTTTTAGTTCCCACACAGACTGTATTGGTTATCAGGGCAACCCTGGCCTCTATCAGTACTAAAGCATACCTTCCTCAGGTCAGATTCCAACCCATAAGGGAGATTGTCACTCAGCTCTGGCTGAGCCCACAGACCTCAGTCTGCCCATGTCTCATTTTTCTGGGTCACATGGCTTCCTGTACTATGTGATACCCTTCATAGGCTTCACCTTTATTGCTTGGCTATAGACAACATACATACCAAGCAGACCCAGTATGGACAAGTCTTGCTCCTCCCCCAGAGTACAAGCTTCTCTCTGCTGGTGTGAGAATAGGGGTGTGGGTGCGTGGGCATTGCCTTTGTCCTGTCCCCACTCAAGAGACTGATCTCCTGGGGACCAAATAGACATTCAAGGGATTGATCACTGAAGCCTCCTGGCTAGTGTAGGGCACCCATCTAGATGAGCATCTAACACTGGGGCATGGACTCCCCAAGAGTCCCTGATGCACATAAACCTCTTTGAATATGTAGGCAGTCTGCAAGGCCTGCAAGTGCTTCCTACCATGTATACAAACCTGACATGTTCAAGTGATGTCAGTCAACAACAGTGTTCTCCTCCATCAAACAGGAAAAGCGAGGGCTATCCCTCTCTGTGTGAAAGCTATCAACCTTTGGAATTGGTATGTTCACCCCTACATCACCCTTTGGCAGTGCACCTCCCAGGGATATACAACATGCTAGCAGACAGCCTCAGTGGATACTGTTCCAGTGACCACAAGAGGGAGCTGCATGATTCAGTGATGCAGATCATTTTTCAGCAATGGTGTCCCCCATCTTGAGACCTTTTTTCATCTCAAGAAAACAAAAAATGCCCAATCTACTGCTCCTGGAGGGCATAAAGTCTGGGCTCCAAGGCAGATGCATTTCAAATTCCATGGACGAGATAGTTTAACTTATGCCTTTCCACCCATCCCACTCTTACCTCTGGTTCTGAGGGAGAGCAAGCAAGATAGATTATTGATGATCCTGATTGCTCCAGATGGCCCTGACAATTCAGATTTTCTAACATTCTTCAGATGTCAGCACGCCCATGCATTTGGATCCAGACCTATTGACTCAGGACAAAGGCAAGGTCAGGAATCCCAGTCTGGTTTCCCTTCATGTGACAGCCTGGTTTTTGGATGCATGTGAAACTTAGAAAAGAAATGTTTGCAAGCAGTTCATCCTTAATAGCAGGAAAGAGTCCAAAAGGAAGTTCTACACAGCAAAATGGAAAAGGTTTTCTATCTGGTGCCAACATCTCCAGATAACCCCAAAGAATTCTGGCATCCCTGACATCTTGGGCTATTTTTCTTTTCTTAAAGACCTCAGATCTGTCCCTGAGGTCCATATGAGTGCGTGCAGCGGCTGTCCACTTGTCACCCTCTGAATAAGAACCACTTCATCTCCACCCAGCCTATCGGAGTATGTTTTTTAGAAGGTCTCATTAATACCTTTCCTCCCATGATGAAACCTGCCCTTTCATGGGAATCTCAATCTAGTTCTCTGAGCATGAACTAGAGCCCCATTCTAACCCTTAGTCTCATGCTCCTTAGTCCATCTGTCAATGAAGGTTGCCTTTTTGTTGCTTTCACCTCAGTTAGAGTGGGAGAACGGGAGGCCCTGGTGTCTGATCCACTGTACACAGTCTTTCATACAGATGTTTCTCTCAGACTACATGCTAAATGTACCCCCAAAGTAATCTCTGATCTCCAACTGAATCAGACAATATACTTACCAATATACAGTATACTTACCAAAGGCGCATGTCACTAGTGAAGACAGGAGACATTATTCTTTGCATGTCATCAGGGTTTGGAATTCTACTTACATAGAACACCTAGACTCTTTTTGTATCTTTCTCGGAATGTATGAGAGGGGAAGCAACCTCTACCAATTCATGTGAATTTGGGGCTGCATTCTGCTGTGTTATGAGTTATCAGCTACCCCCTCCTCCACAAGGTATGAGGACCCACTCTACTAGAGCCCAGGCAACTTCAATTGCCTCTCATTGAAGTCTGTAAAGCAGCAATATGTTGATCAGTTCAGACCTTTGTGAGGCTTTACGCCCTGGTGCAAGCTTCTGCAGCAGACACAGCTGTCAGTGCAGTTCTCCAGTCTTCGGCACTACAGAGGTCCTCTCACCCTCCTCCTCCATGAGTACTGCTTGTACAGTAATTGGAGTTCTTCAAGATGTGCAATCCCTGTCTATATTCCACTACACGACCTCCTTCCCCTTTGCTGTAGAGCTTTAACCTGGGGGCAATTTGTGGTAAAAAAGAGAGAGGTCCAGTCTGCACCACCCCTTATGCACTCAGTTTGGAGTGCCAGGAAGAGAAGGGCATGAACCGATGGACATGCGAATCTTCTGGTCTTAGGCACCTGGTGCACATATGTACTCGCCACAGTGGAATACAGATAGGGACCACACATCTCAAAGAATTCCAATTATGGTACAAGGTAAGTCACTTCTCTTTATATTGCTGACAAGTGGTGTGTATGGATACAAATATGCCAAGTACTTGGGAATTTTGAGGTCTGAGATTATGTCTAGTCAACACCAATTGAGCTTAGAAGGAGCAAAGTTTATATTGGCAGCTTGCAGAAGCGGAGAAAGCACAAATAACATTTAAAATGGAGGAGAAACTAGTTTATCTGAATTGACTCCCTAGCTAATGCTTAATTCAGTAGACCTCAGTGGGAGCTGAGAGATGCTCAGAGCCTTTGAAAAACAAGACACTTATTGTTTAGGTGCCCAAATATGAATTTAGGACCCTAAATTTAGGCTCCAATTTTTGAACATCTCAGCCCTGGCTTTGATGTAAAGATACCACAGTTTATAGTACTCTCCTGTGTTTGATTATAATACCTTCTTGTTTGTAGTCAATACAGTACATGTATGTAACCCTTCTGCCAGGTGGAGCCAGCAGCAACCAGGGCTGGGTTCAATATCTAGGGGTTCCTTTTCAACAATACAACACAGAACTGGCTCAAACCCTCACACAGTAACCTGAAAAAATTACCCCTTGGGGCCTCTGAGAGGCAATACTTACTTACCCACTCGCAAGTACAGAGTCTGAGTGTAGAAAAGAAACTTTTAATGAAAGGAGGGAAGTCACCCGACAGGAGTTAGGGAAAATGCAATAAGCATAATCATAAAACTGTGAGTGGGACACCCACCTCAGAGTGCGTGAGGCAGTGCCTTCTGCCTCAGGTTCTTGAGTTCTACAACTAAAAGTTCCAATTCGGTGCCCCTCTCTGCTCCCTCACCATACCCCACTCAGAGTGGTTGTTCTTGGTCAATGAGAACTCAGGGTTCAGAGGTGCATCTGTGTGAGTTCACCACCACCCTGGGGAAGAAGGAACCTTGCTTGCTCCGCCATCTGAGTACTTGCTCTGGCTGGCTGCCCCACCAGCTGCGGTTCCTCACCACCTGGCCACCCTGCCAGACGCTTGTTCCTCACTGCCTGGCCGCCTCGCCAGCCGCTCACTGCCCAACTTTCCTCTCCGCCTCGCCAGCCGCTTGGTCTGCTCGCCACCTCCTTAGCTGCTTGTTCGCCGGCCAACTATCAGTCACCTTCTGCTGCCACTTGCCTCTCTGCTGTGACCTCTGCAGGTTAGTCTCTTAGTGATTGTCAGCTCTTTGCAGTCTGGGCAGAAACACTGCCCCATCTCAAGTGATTGCAGCTCTCGGTTGAGCACTTTAAAATATCAAAAGGCTCCTAATGAAGCCCTCTATCTTTGAACAGTGGGGAGGAACAGGTTAAAAACCAGACTAGAGACCCTTAGAAAGACTCCACACCTCCTGGCTGGGACACCTGTCCCTCCCCCTCTTACTTTCACAGGGGTCTGGCATTCGAGCCACTGGCTTAACGAGGTCCTTTCAGCTGAGGGTGAACCCCTTATTTGGGACAGGTTAAGTACAGTTCTGCTCCCCTTTATTCATATAATAAAGACAACAACACTGATAACATTTCACTACCCCTGCATTCAGTACTAAAGTGATTTGTAACCCACCACCAGCCAAAGTTGATCACTTTGAGCAACAGAGCTCTATCTGCTGGATATCTTGGCACAGTAGGCGTGTTCATGTAAATACAGTTTGCTCCTGAAGTTTCTCCCCGTCCCAGCTAGCGGTCAGGGGAAAACTCATTCAGACCCTGCTTACATGTATAATAGTATAAATCCTTCCATCTTGGTATCAGACACATATTGAAGTGGAAACAAATTATTATTCATATTAAGCCCCATAATTTACTCATAATGGGTTAGCAACAGCCTTGTACTTAATACGGAGAAAAGATAGGCTAGGGTCTGTGTTCCATCAGCTGCTGCTAAATACCATGTTTTCCCACCTGCTAAACTGATTGTCCTGCATTCTGAGGCTTTGTTAATATAGGGAATTTTCAAAAGCACCGAGTTTACTTTTTATCGAGGTGAATAACTCCCCCACTTGCTAACAATTGTGACTGAAAGAGCCCCAGGAGGTAGACTTGAGCAGGCGGTTGTAGGCAGCCAGAGCTCTGCATCCTGCTGCCACTTATTTTATTTTTAGTCACTTAGTGCTTATTGTAAGTGTTATTGCAAGGTTCCTACCAAGGCAGTGCATTCAGTAAGATTCTTTTCCCCTTGCAGATAAGGTCTGACTGAAGAAGACCTAGATAACGTGCTCTAGAATATGACGGCATGGAGATGCATTTGCTGCTTCCATTGACAGGTACCATACCCAATAGCCACTACTATACCGAAAACCATTCTGAGTTTTGTGCTATGCTGCGTATAGCTTACCAAAGCTGAGACTATAACCCTGATGTAGAAATTTGTCCACTTGGGCAGATTCAGATGCCCTCCCAGACTTCGTTTATTTTAAACCTAAGGGATGATCCTAATCCAACTGCAAGTGGTTGTCAGGCTAGATGCAAGAATTTAGTGGGTAGAACGGTTTGTGTCTATACAGGAGCTCAGACTGGATGATCAAAGGGGTACCTTTTTAGCATTGAAAAAAACTATGAATCTGTTTTAGAATCACAGATTGTAACCTCTTTGGGGCAGAGACCATCTTTTTTGATCTGTGTCTGTACAGCATCTAGCACAATGGGTACCTGGTCCATGAATGGGCTCCTAGAAACTACTGCAGTGTGAATAAATAATAACTGTCAAGCCCAACAAGAATTTGAAGGATTATGCCTCTTAATAGGAAATAAATAAATAAATAATGCCCCTGCCCCCAAGTCCTCTACATGAAAAGAAAATCCTCTTGATGCACGGAAACCTATTGATATACTTGTGTATTGTCTGGCAGTGGAGTGGTGCCAAATGCTAATTGAGGGCCTGATCCCCAGCTTGTCACCCACTGCATTGTGTTTTTGTTTTTTCTGTTTTGAATGTGAGCTTCTTGGGGGACAGATGATCTCTTGTATGCTTTTGCCACTCAACAAATAGCAGCAATTAGTATCAGCAACGGTTATCTGAAATCCAAATGAGGACAAGTGAAGTGGCCTCACAGTCAGTTTTGTGGACTGAGGGCCTGATCCAAACCCATTGAAGACAGTGGCAAGTCTCTCCATGGTTTTCAATGGGATTTGATCAGAATCGTATTCATGGAACAGGGGAAAACAAGGTATCATCAAAAGTTTTGCTGCTTAATTCTGCACCATTTTGCTTGTATAGCCTTCCTTCCACAGTTGCTTTTGTCATTTTCTGATAAAATGGCTATTTTGAATCAATAGTGAGGAAAATGACTTTGTATATTTTTCAGTATGAAAGTCATAGCTGCACAAAGGTAGTTGTATTTTTTTCTTCAGCTGCTGATCTGTTTTTCTTGATAAACTCACATCATTTGCTTTCAAAAAGGCCTATTTTTAGGTTTATAATAAAACATGAAAACCTTGAATTTCAAGTAGTTTTGTATTTTGTTCTTATTACTCTGCACATCCTTAAAAGGACTGAATTGGATGCTAAACTGCCCTGTTCTCCCTTAGGCATGGCCCCTCTAATTCTAGAGCTGAGGCATATCCCCTGCATGGGGTGAGAAAATTTCATTGTTGTTGCCTTTGATTAAAAACTATATGCATTTTGTGGATAAATTAGAGGTCTTCGGTTTCCAATGCTGTCAATCTTGCACCTTTCACGAGCCCTAGGTATAAAATAAAAATGAAAGTGGTCTCTTACGCGCATGGCATAATTGCTCATGCAGTAGCCTTGTGAATAACACAACTGATTGGAGAAGTGATTGCCTTTGACTGTCAGATTCTTTTTTCTGATGAAATTGCAACCTTCGGAGAGCTGCTGAAAGAATTAAAACCTAAGCATAGCACTGCATCTTAGTTTATTTTTCTCAGTGCATTATTGTCAGTTTACACAAGGCTGTGAAAACTCAAGCCATGTCATGTATGAGCCCAAAAGAGAGGATTAGTGGAGATGGGGGGAGCAGGAAATGAATCCTAAATGATGTGGATTGGAATGGCAGCAGGCATGTTGCCATCAAAACAGTTCAATAACAGCTGTTTGTTAGTGAGAAATGCAGCCTTACACTTTAGACAGTGTCACAGGATGACTGGCCCCTTTATATGGAGATGGGCCCAGCCCCATCTGTGGTTTCCTGAAGAACATCTGGTTCTTATAGGGTATATCTCCACAGCATTTTGGAGGGAGCAGGAATGAGCCTCCCAGCCTGGGTTGACAGACCTGGGCTAGCAGAGCTCACACTAACACTCTAAAAATGGCTGTATAGACAGTGATTTGAAGTTGTGGCTCAGGCCAGAGCTCAGGCTCTGAAGCCTGGGGCAGTGGGTAGGCTTCAGAGTCTGAGCTGCAGCTTCAAAACCCTGTCTACATGACTAGTTTTACTGCACTAGCATGAGCTGCACCAGCATGAGTCTGTTGACCCAGGCTGAGAGGCTCACTCCAAAATGCTGTGTAGACATACCCATGAAGGCTGGCAAGCACCCAGTTGAGGAGATCCTGAAGGAGCTAAGAGAGGAGAGAACTGTAACACATATTGGGCAGAGGACCTACTTTATTTTGGTATTTTGTCTATGTTTTTGGTTTAACCAACAAATTGTACCCTCAGGCAAGGGCCTGACAGAGTCTAATGTGGCATGGGTTCTGTCTGGTGAGCTAGCGCACTGGCTTACAGAGAAATAATGAATAATCAAACAGGAAAATTGAGCGTGGGAAAGGATTACAACTGGAATGCGGTAGTCTTCAATTTTTGTCCTGAACTCTTATGTTACTGTGCACTGTTTAATAACTTCTGCATTCACCCAGAGGTGGCTGAACTTTACTGGTATGTGAAGTGGTCCTTATAGTATATACCTAGTATATACAGATACATCTAATAGGCTATTTTCTCAGTTAGAATGTCAAAATACATCAGTTCACTAAGGGTTGCTGGATATAGAGACAAATTTTCTATTGGAAGTTGCCAAAAGATTATTGGTCACTTTTATTGGCTACACCCATTCAGATGCTTTTATTTGCATATTAGAGATAATAGTTTACAATATTAACTTCTTCTGTGAGCCAGTCACATTGGCTCTGAGGGCCCAGTGGAGAAATAACATTTATCTGAGATCATCAGTTCTATTTAATGGATTCTGGCCAACAGAAATCCTGAAGGTGAATGAACCACTAATACCAGCATTGAGAGCCACATCCATGCAAAGGGTGAATTGTTGTCAACTAGTCTATTCATATGTGTCTGTCTCATATTCATACACACGGAATAGAGATCACTTCATCCAAAAGGCAAGAGATCTTCCTAGGATAAATTACATGACTAAATCATTACAAAAAGAAGTTTGTTGATTTGAACGTGTGGCAAGTTTCAACTTGTTTTATCTATACATGGCTTGATCCTAGATTTAAAGATTAGTATGTATCATCTGACAGCACTGCACACAAACTGGCAGCTAAAGTCAAAACATGCACAGTAAAAAGAAGAAACTCTTACCAAAATTAGCAATTTATATATTTGCAGTGGGTAGAAAAGACACTAATAATGGCCAACGACCTTCAATAGGCTTTGCAGGTTTTATTTATCACATCTGGGAGGATCTGCAGAAATAGAATATCTATACAACTTCTGTTCGACAGTGATAGCCTTTCGTGAGCAAAGCCCGGCATCTTATCTTGCAGAGACAAATGTGTTGACGAGTAGTGAGCCAGTCAGCTATTGGATCAATAGACTAAGTTTGTGTCACCCTGTATAAGGCTGCATTTATTGATAGATGCAACAACTGAAGGGGATGAGAAAATACTTCTTATGCCCCCAGTTTTTTACTATCCAGTTGATATCTCCCTCATAAGAGCTGCAGAACTAATGCATTCCCATTCCTGGTGTCCTTCAAACCTGAACTGTGGAGCAGTGGTTGCACCATCATTTTAACAGCACTGTTCTCCAACTACATTCTGGTGAGTTTTCAGGATGAATGGCGTCATTGTTCCATACATATAACTATATTAAGTTGCTCTCTAAGAACCTTGAGACCATCACCTCTGTCTTTCTCAGGTGTTTTCACAGTTTGTCTATATAAGTATGCCACAGAACTGATCATCAGGCTGGCTCTGGATCCTAAGATATTTGAAACTCTAATAAATGGCAGAAAAGACTCTGATCTCACCCGCAGCTCCAAATCTGCCCCTTCTTTTCAGTTCTCATGTGGCACAAAGTATAATCTTGTGTCTGTGTCCCCAGCATAACTGGAAACCTGTAAATAGGGCCCCTGAGCTTTGGCAGTTCAATTTTCAGGGCTAGAGGATGGCGCATTCTGTATGCTGGAGCCCGGAGACTGGACTGCTTCCTATGCATGGGGAGAGGCAGGCTCTGCACAGCTGCTGCATGCGGGTGGTTGGGAAGGGGTGACGCATGTGCAGAGTCTGCATTCCACCCCCAGTGTCTCTGCTGTACCTAGACTGGTATGTTGGTGAACTTATGGTGGTGACCGGTGGCAGCACACTCCATCCTGGAGCAGTGGGGAGACTGAGAGGAGGATTGTGTCTCCATAAGTCACAACCTCCCTCCTGTGTTCCCCCAGAGGCAGATCCCCTTGCTGTGGGTAGATCCAGCTGGGGATCAGGCCCTCAACTAGCATTTGGCACCACTCCACTGCCAGACAATACACAAGTATATCAATAGGTTTCCGTGCATCAAAAGGATTTTCTTTTCTTAGAAACCAACTCAATTTAAACTCTTCTTGGGCCTGACATGAGCTAATTTTCTATTCCCTCACATTAATGTCTGTCAGCTGCCCTTTTGTGTCTATAATGATTCTCAATCAGTGTGCTATAGCAAGCCTGCACATGGTACCTGAGCATATCCTGGCAGGCTGTGCTGGAAAAGAAAGCACCAATGATACTTATTTAGATAGCCTCAGGTAGAAATTACTTAGATAAGAGATTTAAAAGCCAGACAAGTTGGCCTTGATTGTCATAAATGTAATACAATAATGCTCCTTTCTTCAGGGCTAGATAGTAGCCTGGACTGCATGTCTGCGCAGAGGCATAAGGGGGAGTAAAACCTAGCATTAGGCCCCTGTGTGGGGGCCCCTGATCCTTAGAGCTGGGTGTCAAAGGGTAAGGCATACTGCACAGTCATTTGCTGGGGAAGGGAGTGGGAGGAGCTTGGGCTTGGCTCCTTCCCTGCAGATGCCAGTCAACAGAGCTGAGCCGTGCTGAGGTTGCAGCTGGTAACGTTCCATCGAAAATGACTACCCCCTGCAACATGGGGGCAGCAAGGAGGGAACTGTGGCTCACTGAACCACAGTTCCTCCTCTGGAATGATCCTGGGTTAATGCAACTATGACTACGTCTACACTACGAGCCAGGGCTGTGATTCCCCCTGCTGGGGTAGTCATACTCGTGCTAACGCTCATTGAGCTAGGGCACGTGTGGAGAGCAGTGTAGCTGTGGACGTGCTGGTGGTGGTAGGGGAAGCATGGCTGAGCCATGCTGCATACATACCAGTTCCTATTTGGCATGGCTCAGCCTTGCCTCCCCTGCCACTCCCAGCACTTCCATGGCTACACTGCTCTTTATACTGACCCTCGCTCAATCAGAGCCAACGTGAGCGCGCACACCCAAGCAGGGGAATCACATCTCTGGCTCGTAGTACAGACGTAGCCGAAGTGTTAACTCTTCAGAAAGGCTCTGTCTTTGGGACACAGTCTAACCCTTATCAACTCATGAACAACATTTAATGGAAAAATAAAGCCTCTTTTTGTGTCATTTAGAACAACTAAATGCAGTTCTCTGTTTGACTAGTATAAACCAAACTCACTCCTAACTTCATTCTTCCTTACTTTCTCTGCTGTATTTGCATATGATGCATATTTTTTTTAAAAAAGCAAGTTTAATTACTCACTCTAATTCTGAGACTCTCTGTGTAGCGTTTGGGATTTTTGGTCCAGTTGAATGAATTTGGAAATCTATGAAGTACTTCCTTCTCTGAATGATACATTATCATTCTCCTTCATCCCTGTCAGCTTCGGCAGGTAAGGATAGGTTGCCAACCGTAGTCTGGCTAAAAGCCGTGGTTTTGAATGATGAAGCCTCTGAAGTCTGAACTCTTCTTTTTTTAAAATACCCCATCAGATTTTGAAATTGTGTTCTGTCTGTGACTCAAGCGCTCAATATTATCTTCCTGGTATATGGCTGCTGAAACTTCAAGAAGTGACTGTACATTCATTTCCCATCAATCATGGGTAGATTGACCCCTTTTTAAGCTGACTGAAATAAGAAACCTTCAGAAGCATTTTTCAGCTCTTCAAGTGCTAAGGTTGTTTTCCTCTGTAAAGCTCTCTGGCTTACACTGGAAGACAGAAACTCCTCAAGCTTTGCTTCAGCTGCAGTAATTCATCACAAATGTATCACCTAGGAAAGTACTGGTAGGGGTTTGCTCAGGAAATGAAGCAGTATTATTGTCCAAGGGTTAGGAAGGGTGCTGAAGGTGGGCGTGTGTATTTTCTCTTCCACTTTTTCTATCCCTTTCTCATTACAAATGTCGGCTGTATTCCTGTCCTGGAGAGCGAGTGTGGAAACCTGCATGTAGGACCGTAAATCACTAAGGTGACCATGTCTGTATACTAAAACTCCATTTATCCAAACAGAATGGGAAATATGGAATGTATTTGGATAAAGGGGGTAGATTTCAAAGGAAATGATGCACGTCCGGGAACGTAAACCAATCTGAAAACAGCATTTTCATCCATTTGTTTAGATATGCAGCATCATATAGGGATAGGGTTAAACATCAGAAGCGGAGCAAAATGTCAAATATAAAAACCGAATAATAAATTGAGATTTTCAAAGCAGTCTAGGGGATACTTCTAATAGAAGATATGTCTCTAGCTCCCCCATTAGAGCTGAGCTGTAACTTTTTCCAATAAGTGTTCTGCGAAAAAGTCTCTCTCTTTCCACTAAAAGTTTTGGTTCTTGAGAAAACTTTCATCAGGAAAGATTTCTTCAGTCCAGGGTGGAATTTCTAGAGAAAGATCCACCCGAGGATAGCCAATAGCCCAGTGGCTAGAGGACTCACCTGAGTGAGAACCAACTCCCTGCTCTGCATTGGGCTGTTGGGTATTCTGGGGTGGGCTCTCTCGTGGTATTTTTTTTATTATTATTATTATTTATAATGAAATTTCAAAAAGTTTCAGTTTTGTTCCAATGCAGAACAAAAGCACATTTTTTGGCAAGGCAGAGTTTGTTTGCCAGCCAGTCCTATATCCTCATGGCTGCTTTGAAAATCTCATCAAAAATATCTAATACAAATAAAACCCTAACCCGGACTAATGATGGGGTTGTGGGGGAATGCTTATCAGAAGCGTTGGTCTACAAAACTCTACCATGAGTATACACTACATCGTGATTATAGATGGGTGAAAATACCATGAGTACAACCCTTCCAGCTCTATTTTGGCACTTCTGCTTCTAGTTCTTGCTGGAACTAGGATGTGTAAAGCCCTGCAAAACTAAAGAAAAATATAACTTTATTTTTAAACTGGAGAAGAGATTCAGTTTGGTCCTTTGATTTGGTTCAGTCCTTCCTAATCTTAGCCCCTTCCAAAGCAATATTATCTAACCTGAAAGTGGAAACATTTACCCAGTTCAAATACTCTCTGATGCAGGGGCCCCCGTGACCTTGGAAACCCTACACAATACACTTGCCCTTTTTTTGGCATAGCAAATGTGTTTCAGTCAAACTATTCTATGTTAGTTTCTCGTTTCTTTTCCTGTTGTTGCTTTGTATTGTCTAACTCACTTGCAGAGACTGAAAAGTGTTCCCTCACTTCCACCAAAGGTGTTTTATCTAATTGAAAGAAACCAGCAGGTTGCTCATGTAAAGTCTCATTAGCCTTTGATTGTGAGACACCTTTATGAAGGAATGGTTCATTATCATACAGTTGGAAAGGCGCCCTGCTTCCAGGCTAATTGTCATGAATAGTAACGTACAGAACATTAATTTCCTCAAAATTTATAAAAAAAAAAATACAATTCATCTATCGGGGGGGAGTCCCCATAACTGTAGTTTCCAAATGCCTCACCCCTTTAATGTATCCTAACAATACCCTGTGAGGTAGGCAGTGCTATTACCTTTGTATTACAGATTGGGAATGGAGGCAGGGAGACTATGGCCTAGGTGCCTAAATAGTTTTGAGGATCTATCTGCCTCTTTCGTCACCCAAGTCTACCATTTAGGCACCACTGACTCTTTCAAAATCACCACTCAGTTGCTGCCTTGCCGTGGAGGTGCTTTGGGGACATTTCCACTGCTTGGCATTCACAAAGCTACCTAACCACTGACACTGCCCCACAGCTAATGAGCTGCTCAATGTCCTAGCCCAAGGCAAAGACCTGGAGGTTCTGAAGCAGGCTTCTCAAGCTAGGTGGGACCTGATCCTGTAGGCGTCCTTAGTGCACACCTAAGTCCTGATACTTGTCAGACCCTGCAGCAGGAGGGCAAAGTGCAGGCTACTGGGGGTGGGGCAGCACAGCACCTGCACTAAAGACAGCTGGAGGCACAGGGTGAGTGTGAGACAGGTATTGAGTTTGAGCAGGAGACAGAGATGATTTTGTCTTCTAGGGCATGTAGGCACCTAAGCCAGGTCAGTTGCTTAACTCCTGGAGAGGCTTCATGGCTGAGGATCCCAAGTGGAGGGAGATGCCTATCTCTGGCCCATTAACCAGGGGCATTAGGTCAGCTGCTTAGGCACCTAAGTCCCTCTCCTCTCCCTGCTATTTCATATGAGTCTATGAGTCAGCTCTAGCAATCCTTCATTCAGTAGTACAATTCTCTCCTTGGATCCCAGCGTGCTGAGCACATTATGAAAAATCTAGTTAGATGGAAACATTTTGGCAAATCTTCTTTTGACCCTACAGGTTGTTGTCTGAGTAAAGATTGCAGCATTTTGGGCCAAATGCAGCTAAGCACAGTAATAGCAATTCTCATAGACACTTTCCCAGATATACCTCTTGGTGCATGTAAATGAAAGGGCCTGCCTGGGGCTAATAACAATAAAAATAACCCCATTCAATATTATCTTGGGGTGATTACCATAAGAGGATGTATTTTCCTAGATGAGTAGTTATTTTGTTTATAATATGTGAATATATTTGTATTCTAACTTGTAATTGTTGTATATTTATTTCTTACAGCTTGGGATTGTTATTATACACATTTAAATAACTAAATGCATATTCATGGCATAATAGTAAAATATATAACCATTTTGACATGATCTAGGATTTGGGGAATAACATTTACCTTTCAATTTTTCAGCATCTGCACACACATTCAAATATTCTTCCTTTTCTCATTATCAGAGATTTTCAATCTACTATCTGGCCTAAAAATGAAGTGTGTATTTCACGCAATTTCTTCTGTTGTCTACAAAGAACCTGCATGAAAATTGCAGTACCCCTCTATTCAGACCCAAATGCATCTGCTTCAGCAGCAAGAAGAAAAGTCTGATGTCCAAGTTTTTTCCGGCTGACCAGGAACAATCTTGATGACAGATACAGACTCCGCATGCAACACAATCAGTTCCTTGGATTTCAGGGAGTTTCCCCTTATATACAGTACTAGTCTTTCCCAGAAGGCCCAGTTGAATCTCTTGAGGGATTAACACATCTTCGTCTCATTGAGTTATGCCTCTGTTCCTCATTAATTACAATCAGACAGATCCTTAGTTAAAGGTGAACTGGCTAAAGGTGATTTTCATAGACCTCTATACTCAGTTTTTTTTAAAGCTATTTAGGTATTGCTGTGCTCATCATTGCAACACCTCACTGATTTAGGAACCTACCAGTCAATGGAATTTAGACTAAGTGCCTAAATCCCTTTTGAAAATTAGATTTAGTCTCCTAAATCAATTGTGTTGTGGTGCTGAGTGCAGTAACATCTAACTAGCTTTAAATATCTTAGAGGGGACAAGGAGATCCCTCCCTCTGTTGCTTCTAGGTCCATAAAATACTGTGAACCATAAATCATTTTCCCTGGCTTCCTACTGGGTAATAACTGGACTGCTACAAACTCTCACCTGTAGTTGGCAATACAGACTTAGAATGTCTTCTCAGCTTCTTCCCCTTTTTAGGCTGCCTGCCTAGGTTGGCCAGCTACCCCAGAAAAATGTGAACATTATGATTCTCAAGATCTGGCCCAGTCTTCTGAGCTCTTATAAACCATTTCCTAAAATGGGAACCTAGAGAATTAGTCCTGCTAAAATGAAAATAGGACAGTGAAACTGGTACAGCTGCAGAGTATTTATTAAATCTGGTGTTAGATCTGTAAAGCTAAAACATTGTTGAAACCAACACCTGCACGGTGCAATTGTAAAGTATGACTCTTTGTTGTGAATGATGTATCTTGACGTACCGCTGGTGACTTGATGAGGTATGAAGCATTGGTTTACCTTGTCACCAGTTGCAATGATTTTACTAAATGAAGAGGTGACAAGACAGGATCCAAATCTACAGTGGCAGCCTCATCTTCAACCATCAGCATCCACCACTGAGGTCCTTCAGATTTTGGGAAGACCCGGATGGGTGGTCCCACAAGGATGAACCACCGTTGCTATCGATAACACAAAAGCTGTTGTAATCATTCCTCTAAGGTGGCTGGCTATAGCTGAGGTGGTTCTTTTGTGCTATAGCTGAGTAATGGTGACTACGCTGGGTGAAATTTTCAGAAAACTTTTCTTTGTGGCAAAAAATAAAATAAAATAAAAATGCGGACTTGGGTTGACCAAAACATTTTGCAAATTTGTGTCAAACTTGTGGAATTAGTTCAGTTGAAAAAAAATCAATGTGTTTTGTTTTGATATTTTGAAACCAAACATTCTGATGTGAAATCACTTTTCATTTTGAATGTTACTTTAATTTTATTTTTTGAAAATTTACAAAAACTCAAAGGGAAACATTTATTCCATGTCAAACAATGTTTAATTTGATCCCCACTGAAATATTTTTTATTTTTATCAGTTTGCCAAAAAATTCAATTTTTGTTTTGTTTTGGGTTCACACAAACTGAATTTTTTGGATTTTGTTTGTTTGCATTGATTTGGCCAGTGAATCAAAAAATCTGTTATTCATGCTGCTCTAATTGTGACCTCTAGCTAGATGCAGCATCAAAGCGAATGGACCGAGCATGGGATTGAGAGCAAGGGATTCCTGTAGTCTGAACTTCAGGCCAGTTGGCTCTGTGGTGTGATCACATTTTTATAAGAGAGGCAAAAAACTGGTTCAGAGTCCTTCCCAAAATGGCAAGGACAAATCTATCTGGGACAGTGTGATGGATGAAAAGTAAACAAGTTTGAGTGCCTAATTTACATCAGGAATTCATACAGATTCACTCAGAGCATTAACTGATAAAAAGGCTGTGATAAATATAACCATAGATTGTATCCATTAAATCCAGAGAAATACATATTGACTCATTCATTTAAATGTGAAGTCTGCCTTAGTCTGCTATAACCATTACTCAAGTTGTAACTATTGGTGTCCATCAAAAATGGAGAATATCTTCTTTGCATTATAAAATGCTTGCTATGCTCACATTAATAGTGATTCTTAGATTTTGGAATTTGATGAGTACTGGATGTTATTTTGAATTGTTGCTAGATGGTGGCATGAGGATCTTATTGGCTTGAATGGAGGTCTAAGTTGTAAATGTTTCAGCCAAACCACAATGAAAAGTAACTAAAATGTATTCTGATACATAGAACAAAATTTGTTACAAGTTTTCAAATAACCCACTTTATTGTTGGCTCGAAGAGAGGTTTAAACAACTTTCCATTTAAACATATTCTTGTTTCTCAAACAACAATGGAAGTGATTTAGTGTGTGTGTGTGTGTATGTGTGTGTATATATGTATATATATATATATATATATGGCAAATTTGTGTTACAGTTAGAGCTCCACAAATTTATCTAATGACTTTATCATGCTGTATGTGGAATATCCAGGAGCAGATTGATTCCCTTAAGCTTTATTTGTTGTTTGAATTTAGTCAACAAATCTACTTTTGAATACTTTACTCTGTGGAATTGAAAATTCAGGCTGTGTTGCTTAGTTGTGATTAGTCAGTGAAATCATGTGGTATTGCTTCTGCTACATGTCGAGGTGAGTGCTCAAGCTCTTCTGGTACACTTGCTCCGAGGAATGAATTACACAATTTCTGCAAATAGGTGCATATGCTACTTTGAAATTCACTTTCTGCAAATACCTGTGCAAGTAACGGGGCTCTGCAAGAGAGGCAGGGTCTACCCATACAGAGCTGGTTGCAAGATCAGGGCCTTAGATTGTCAACTGTAATTGAGGGACAGATTCCACCAACCTTATTCACGTCAAGCAGTACCTTACTCCACAAGCAGTCCCACTGAAAGAAATGGAACTCTTTGAAGAGTAAAATACTACTAAATGTGAGCCAAGGTGACAGAATGTGGCCCTTAAACTGTAAACTAATGGGTAGTAAGGTACTATTAATTGTAGGGTGGCAATATTGGACTCAATGTGAGTAATGGTGGCAAAATTTTACCCTTTGACTGTAAGCTCATCGGGGTAGAAAATGTCTTGAAATATGTTAGTGCAGCACCCAGCAAAGTGGGGCCCTGATCCAGGTTGAAGCTCATGGCATTACTGTAATATAATTACCAGTAATTATACTAATTATGTATACATAATGTGATAGAGAACCTACTTCTTGCTGTCAGTGTCCTGACTTGTTTTCCAGAATTGCTTTTCATCTGATTTTGCAGATGTTAAAACAGAACGTACTGTAGAGTCAGAGTCATTAACACCATCATATTTACAAGTCGCACTAGTTAAACTTATTTCCCATTCTGAGAATAGGGGATACCACAACTTCTGTGGTAATTATAGAAGAGTAAATTGCAAGGGGAGTTTCACTTTTATTCAAAAGAACAAGGGCAGAGTATAGTATCATCACTTGGGTCATCCTCAGGCATTTGCATTACAGAACCTCATGATATTAAAGCATGTTTAGGAATATCATACATTTTTACACCAACATGAATCTGTTATGATATCTGACCTAGTACAATAATTTTAAACAAGGTAGAAATCCCTACTGTTTCATCAAGATGATAAAGATGCCTTTAATAGAGGCAAAATATCAGAAGCCATAAAGTCTTTAAATTCTCATAAAAACCCAGGTAGAGATGGTTTTCCCATAGAACTTTATAAAATATTTCAGCTCAGCTGATTCCAGTTCTTCAAAAGGTATTTAAAGATTATGAGAAGAATAGGTCTTTTTGCTATAATCCAAAACATCTGCAGAGTCCCTTGCTCCTAAAGAGTTGAAGTTCCTTTGCATGGTCCCAATTATCTGCCCATTTCCCTAATTAATGCAGATAATCTCTGGTCACTTAGGACTTCAAAGATCTCACTGCAGTGTCCCAGATAGACACCTGGAACTTCATGGCAACAGTGGGAATAGTATTCTGCTCTTTCTACCCCAAAAAGCGCAGTTCCTCCCACTAAAGAACTTACAGATTTAGTATTCAGCAATAAAAAGTCCTTTGAGTTTAGTGCAGTAGTAGGCACACTCATTGGTCAAGTGTTTTCCAACTCTGGGAAGTTGAAGGAGAGGAATAGATGGGAAATGGGTAGCTGGCTACTTCCAAATCCATCTCCCACCCTGCAAATACGAATCTGTTGCTGTGGTTAAAGTGGCAGGCAGCTCTTGGGAAGATGCCCATCTGACCTTCTTGCATCTTTGGTGGCCCCTGACACAGCTTGTGTGTACCTGGCTGCAGACTCAGGCACTAGTTTGCCAGCTTAAGGGGATATGGGAATGACCGCTAAAATGGGAAACAAGAGTACCAGAACAAAAATGGATAGAAAATGGGCGCAGATGTGCAAAACAGAACCAAACAAAAGAAGGAGGTGGGGGGAATAAGAGAAAAGGGCAGGGGAGTGAGAGAAAGTAGAGGTGTCGGCAACTTTTCTGAAACTTGTCATAAAGGAACACGAGAAGACCCCCTGCTGCCAATCCATCCCAATAAGGAAGAGGCGAGAAAAAGGGATCCACTGAACCAGTCAGTTCATTCCATAGTGTCCAAAAAGGAGGAAGTAGTACTTCCAACTATCGTTCATCCATCTCAAGTGGGTTCTGTGTGGGCTAGATCCTCAGTGGGGATTGAGGCACCTAATGCATTGTGTTCTGCACCATGACGGATGCTGGCAGCCCTACCCTCCCTATAGAATCATAGAATATCAGGGTTGGAAGGGACCTCAGGAGGTCATCTAGTCCAACCCCCTGCTCAAAGCAGGACCTAATCCCAACTAAATCATCACAGCCAGGGCTTTGTCAAGCCTGACCTTAAAAACCTCTAAGGAAGGAGATTCAACCACCTCCCTAGGTAACCCATTCCAGTGCTTCACCACCCTCCTAGTGAAAACGTTTTTCCTAATATCCAATCTAAACCTCCCCCACTGCAACTTGAGACCATTACTCCTTGTTCTGTCATCTGGTACCACTGTGAACAGTCTAGATCCATCCTCTTTGGAACCCCCTTTCAGGTAGTTGAAAGCAGCTATCAAATCCCCCCTCATTCTTCTCTTCTGCAGACTAAACAATCCCAGTTCCCTCAGCCTCTCCTCATAACTCATGTGCTCCAGCCCCCTAATCATTTTTGTTGCCCTCCGCTGGCCTCTTTCCAATTTTTCCACATCCTTCTTGTAGTGTGGGGGACCAGACCTCTTCCCACTGAGGTCAATGAGAGTTGAGTTCCATTCAATGGAGGTTGTGTGCTTAACTCTTAGACCACTTTGATCAATGAGTTCACTAGGAGGGCGGGGACTAAAATTCATAAAGGATGTTGTTAATAACAAATATTTCAGCAGCTCTAAGCCCTGAGACCATCCAAAGACAGATTTCCTATAGAGAAATGTCTAGTCCTAAAGAAAGTCACCAGGTCTTGTTTAGCAGAGAAGTTAACACCGACCAAGGGGGAAGTTTTCAATCCTCCCCATGCTGTTACTGAAAATAAGAGATGCAGTTATGTGATGAAATAAGGCTGTGAATAGCTCTGTCAGCAGCCTTTGTGATATGCAGAAGTTAGCTGCACTTCATCACAGTCATCATTAGCTGACTAGTACTCACAGATTTTCTTTATGTGCAGCATTCACAAAGTAATAAAGGTTCTTGTCCTTGGTCCTGACAGAACTAAGACCATGAGAAAGGTCTGGTTAGCTCTTCATGCATAAAATATATTTACTCATTATCAGTAACAATAAATCTTGGGAGAAAGAGAGACAGGAATTTCCTTCTAGCCACCATATCATCATTTCCCCAAAATCAATAGTACATTATATAGCAAAGTATCAGACGGTGGGCAGTTATACTGAGCAGTTACTGTTTTAAACTCGATTCTAATTTATGCACATCTGTGTTTAATTCTCTGCCCTATACTGCCTTACTCAGGACTTGTGAATAGGGAACCTTGAAAAGTTTGTGCCGGGATTTCCAAAGGAGTCTACAGGAGTTAGGTGCTCAACTCCCATTGACATTCAATGGAAGTTGTGTGCTTAACTCTTAGACCACTTTGATCATCCTTGTCTTTTTTTCTGAGAAGCATCTAAGTAGGGCCTGTTCCTCAGCTAGTGTTAATTGATGTAGCGCCACTGAAAGAAATGTTAATTTGCCCCAACTGATGATCTCTAAATGTCTAGGATGTTTGGGCAAAGCATTTCCAAAGCTCTTGAATATGTAAAATTGGTCTGAAATGATCATTCAGACAGCTTTCTTGAATGATTTCAGGCTCTTCTGCTTCTAATCTTTGCTGGAAATACTACAAGTGTTTCCAAGTGGGCGTGCATGCATGTGTGTGAGTCAGTGCGTTAATTAGTTTTCCAAACTGGTTCACCTATGTCTATATTATTTTCCTCCTTTAAAAAAATTGAGACTGCTTGCCATTTGGTATAATCCAATGTATCCCAAAAGCCAAAAAATGTTATTTAGAGGAATCCGAGTCTGGGGTAGTGGACTTCAAAGGAAGGCTGAATTCTACCATTGTCAGGGAAGTCACCCTCGTATTTTGAACTTCTACTTCAGTTCAATCTGAGGGTATATCATTTTCATGTGAAGGGATTTAAATTTGTAGTTCTCTGTGCCTTGTAAATTCTATTCCTGAATAAAACACGTACAAGGAAAAAGAGAGCTGGGTAGGAGACAGAGTCTTCCAAGGGATCAGAAAGGGAAAATTTTAAAAGTCTGGAAAGAACTGAAGGAGAAAAAGAGGAGACACAAAAGGGGAGGCAAGAATAGTCCTATGTGGTGCTGAGCAGTATCAGTGGTTAGATGGGAAGCAATGATGCTCAGCACCTTCCAGAGCTGCCCAGTGCCTTCCAGGATCAGACCCAATATCTGAGAGGATGGAAAAATAGGGAAAGCTGCACCAATGCAGCATAAAAAGAGGGTTAGTTTAACGGCAGAAAAGTAAACTGAACCATTGTTCTTAAACTGTCTGTCGGTATTTAAAATGGACAAAACACTAATCCATTTTTAAGAAGGGCCCTTTGTAGGTTTAAAAGAAGGACAGAAAATGACATATGAAAACAAAATGTCACAATACTCTGAAGGCCAGATCTTCAGCGCATGTAAACTGAAGTAGCGTCATTAAAGTCAGCGGAGAGACACTGATTTACATCGGCGAAGGATTTGGACTTGAGCATCTTGTTCTCTAATGCCTGGGCCCATAGATTTTTAGGCAGACTCCTCATTGATTTCAACCGGGATGGTTGCTTATGAATTGATGAGAGAATATGGCCCCCGTACTTCGTATAGTCATTAGCTAGCTGTGCAAGTGCAGTACATTAATCAGAACAATCAATTGTCCTCTGACCCCCCAACAGCATCCCAGTCAGAGGGAAAAAAAAGTGGCCCATCTTCCTTTCACTAATGAGCCCCAAGTATCCCTTTCTAGACACATTTTTTGGGGGAAATTATATTAACTGGACGTAGAGCCTGATCCAGTGCTCACCGAAGACAACGGAATTCCTTCCATTAATTCCAATGGCTTTTGGATTGGGCCCTTTAAGATACATTGTCATTGGCTAGTTTGTACTATCCCCTTGTGTGAAATGACTCTGGTGGGATGCACTGGCTTCTCTAAACAGCTGTGCTAAAAGGAATAACATTAGCATGGGGATGGGAGGAAAAGATGAGCTCCATCAGACGAGGCTGGAGAGGCACGTTTTCTTCATCGTTTAAAGTGATAGATGTGCATAGTGTGCCAGCTCGCACAGCAGTCAGCACTTGCCAGTTATTCCCTTGTTACTTACTCAATGAATCAACTTAATGAGAGGAGGTAGAGTTCAGAATTTCAATAAACGCTTTCACATGGCACTTCTGAAACATGCCCTATTACCCATTTAATCTGTGTGGTACTCATTTTCTCCCACTGAGCCACACAGAATTTTTTTTAAACTTTACTCCTATTTACTTCTTGCCTGTTGGTCATTTAATGTCAGTGGGCTTTTTATTCTTCTCACTTATCCTAATGAATGTATCTCCCAGAGAGGAAAAGGGTAATAAAAATAGAGCATCTTTATTACTTTGCATGGCTGGGTTTTTATCCTTTAATATTGAATTTTTTTCTTTCCAAATGCCCTTCTGTCCATTAGCAAACCAGCAGTATTTTAATCTAGCTTTCATCAATAGTACTAGTTTGATTAATTCTGGTGTTCAATAATATTACACTCAGCTGAACTATGCATACAGGTCCCCCCCCCCCCCTTCTGCTTACAGAATCAATCAGAATGAAGCTAATTCCCTGGTCAGTTACATAATTGGGTAGCCCCAAAATGTCATGTAATAAAGTAAATTGTGACATTGTTGCTGTTCGGCTAACAATTGCTGGACTTAAATGAAGTAAGCATATCATTGTATGCTGTTGTTAAACCACTGAAATGCATCGCTTTTAGGAATTTCACCAATCCAGACTCATAATTTACCCTTTAATACTTATACATACTATTGTCCTTATTCATTCTAACTAGCTTCTACAAACCCATGCCAATACCAATTAAATTCTGTTAACACGGTGAACTTCTCTATGGCTGAGCAATGTCACTGTTAACATTAGATTAACAGCATACACTACATCACTCAAAAATATTCACTTGTGTTTTACATAGAGATACAGAGATTATTCTGAAGATACCCTTCCCAAGTCTTCTACATCTCTTTAAGGTGCATTTCCATCTTCATTTAATTTAATTCAGGAAATGAAAGCCAGCTACTAGAATATTTTTTTCACTCTTTGCAACAATATTTAGAAGTCATAAACAGATGTTAGGAGTAGAGCTGTGCTACTTATTTTAAGGTCATCACAGGGGGATAGGGAAGCACGCAAAAAAGGTGTTTACCAATATTTTGCCAAAAAGAGGGAAGTAAAAGTCCTAAAACGTACCAGATGGTGGTTACACAAAGGAGTGATATTTGTTGAGGTGTCCTCTGATCATTTTAGCCACCTCTCGAGAGGATGCTGGTTTTAGGCATTGTCAGTGACCAGGACGTGGGAAGTCATGCCTAGTGGTTGGAGCAGGAGTCAGGTCCAGTGGTTAGTCAGGTCTTGTGGTTAAAGCAGGAGTCAGTAGCCAGGAGTCAGAGCCCAGGGTCAGGACCAGGTTACCTGGAGTGGGGCTAGGCTCTGGCTAAGCAGACAAACGAGCTTTCACAGCCAGGGGTAAATGCTTTGAGGAGACACCAAACTGCTGCTGGTGGTCTGAAGAGCTGGTGTGCAGGGCCGCCCGGGGAGTGGGGGGCAAGTGGGGCAATTTGCCCCAGGCCCCCGGCCCTGGAGGGGCCCCCACGAGAATATAGTATTCTATAGTATTGCAACTTTTTTTTATGGAAGGGGCCCCCGAAATTGCTTTGCCCCAGGCCCCCTGAATCCTCTGGGTGGCCCTGCTGGTATGCTGACTCTTCCAGCTGGTGTGCTGCAGTGTAGCCAATCAAGCAGCCTACTATAGGTCAGCTGTGCTTATAAGGGTACCTGGAGACTAGCTGTGCAGGCCCTGCTTCCAGACTGACTCTGCTGCAGGTCCTCATTCCTCACAGCGTAGGTGAAATAGGCAGCTACCTAGGGCACTGTGCTCAAAGTAGTGGAAAGATCAAGGGAGGATGGGAGACTGGGGGAAAATGGGAAAAGTTTCCCCATGATATTGTGAATTATTTTGAAATTAATTCACAATAACTCCTGTATGGCTCTGTGCTAGTCAGTCCCCTAACCTCCCAGTGCAGTCTATTGCTGATTGGTATGACTTGTTCACTTGGCTTGTGATCTCCTGGGGCGACAAATGGTGTCTCCTTCTATCTTCTGGGTAGTGTATGGTGTTCAGTACACAGCTCTGCTTGTTCTGCTGGAGCCTGATCCAAATCCTGTTGAACTCAGTCCAAAGATTCTGATGGACTTTGGACAAGGTCCATTTTGCTCAGCAAATACATAATTATGTTAACTTACTTTGGATGTCTGTTTTCCTTACACTTGGATCTGGGGGATCCAGTGGTTCACTGTTATGAGACAAGTCTGTATATATGTAAATAATTAGTTAACAGATGAAGTGCCAGTAGATGGTGCTCAAGAATATGTAGCATAGTTCCTGGGTTTTGTACGACCAATAAGACTTCTTGTTTGCAGCGCTTTGCAGGAAGCACTGAGGTTATCAAGCAGCCCCAGGAGAGTCACCGGACCTAGCTTCTGACTAGGAAAGAGCTGGGCATGGGTCAGTCTCTCAGAGAATGACAAGTTGCATCAATTTCAAAAGCATCAGTTCTCCAAATGTTCTATATTTATTTCTTCCAGGCATTTGAATACTAAGTTGTTTACAAAGCCTATTCCTTTATGAATGCTCTGATATCCCAAGTAATTGAATATTTAGTCATCAGTGTCTGTTTTCTGACCATCATCTGACCACATTTGTATTTCATCTGAATTAGCAGCAGAGATAAAATTTCAAATTTCCACTGACTCATCACATTGCGAGAGGTGGCTCCTTGCTGGTGAAAAGTTTGTATTAAATGAACGGATCGTTAGAAGTAGAGATGATCAAGGCATCAAAGTGCCTCATTCAAAACTGGCATTCAGGTGTTGTGCATTTTGTTGTACCTTAGTTCATCCAGTATTACGCTAGAAACCAGTTGTGAAGCTTCCTGCTCCCTCCCTCTGTGTGAAATCCTCACCTTTTGAGGGCCATTGTGGGTTTTCATTTTTTCCCCAGTAGTTTTTGTCTAGGCTTTTGGCCCAGTTTACCTCCCACTTCTGTGTGTGATGTGTAAGCAGACTAGGCAGTTATCTCACTGGCTGACTTTGGGCTACGCTCTTCTCCTGTGCAAGGGGTGGGACATTACAGCAGTAATGCAGACAAGGAATTGTGGCTCAGAGATGCATGATTCCCTCCCCGCTCCTACCGTGCTTCAGGGGAGTAGCGATTTGCTACTAGTTTAGATCTGCACCCTATGCTTGACCTACCTGATTGTAGGGAGGGAGTAGTGGGAGCACAGCACTCCAGAGAGGCCATGCGGGAGCATAAGAAGTGATCATACTCCCCCTTATATCTCGGTGGACCCGTGCAGTCCATCTAACAATCTAGCCTTCTTGTTTTCATGAACATTTGGCCAGAACCTTAACCTGCCAACTATTCAAGACAGAGCTCAGGCTCTTTCCTCCATCAGAATGGAATCATGTGAGGTGTGAGTGCCCTCAATTCCTGTAACTGAGGCTGCTCAGTGCCTTGCAGGATTAGGTTTCAGCTACCAAGAAACCTTCCTGAGCATTTGAGTTCCTTATTTCTGCTATTTAACATACAGACCATTGCTTCTATGACACTGAAACACACGGTTGGAAAAATCCATCTTTTATTGGTAAAGTGGAAAGTACTTGAAATTCTTTCTGACACGTATGTAGTTAGTAATCTCCTGGACTTCAACATAACGCAAGTGTTAAGTACCAGAAGATGAGAATAAAAAGATACAGGCAGAATCCATTCCTGATGTGCACAAAACCCCCCAATCCTCATTTACTTGGGACTATGACAATCAAAACCTCATTAGCTACCGGAGCCTGTAATAATATTGGATAGGTAGAGGATTCCCTAAGACTGTTCTATCCATTACAAGAAGAACGTGCACTGAATTCCTCTGCTCATCTGAAAGGAAATTTTTGTCTTCCCTTTCAAAATTGAAAGAAGACTGATATCCTCAGCATGGATATTAAAATGATATAGTAATTCCATTGTCCTGATCTCTCTCTGCTACCCAGTCTCCTATTTTTCTCCTTGTCTGGGCTTCGAGCAAATAATTAAAAAAAAAAGTAAAACAATTACTTCAAAGTGCCATGTAGCAGCTCGCAAAACTTTCCAGAGTATAAGATTCTCAGGATGCTGAGTTCCTGTGACAAAACAGTGTGATTTGCTTCAGTGAAATCAGTGACAAATGCCATCCATGATGACCCTTTTTCCCCCTCTCTGTTCCTCATTCTGCTGCTCAGAAAATCATAATCAAGTAAATACTATTCAGGATGTGCTTGAATGTTCCCTGATCACTTCATATTACACTTTTGTAGCCTCTCCAAGTCTCATGTGGCTCAGAGCCATTAGTTAAAAGTCAGGCTGAAAAGACTGATTTCCCCTCCCTCCAAAATTAGCAAACTCACATGAACTGAGATTTTCAATAAGCCAGGAGACAATGATTCAGCAGAGTTTGAAATGCTGGTGAAATGCTTACTGTCAGATCATCAGCTGGTGTATATTGCTGTAGCTCAGGGGTAGGCAACCTATGGCACGCGTGCCAAAGGCGGCACGCAAGCTGATTTTTAGTGGCACTCACACTGCCCAGGTCCTGGCCACCGGTCCGGGGGGCTCTGTATTTTAATTTAATTTTAAATGAAGCTTCTTAAGCATTTTAAAAACCTTATTTACTTTACATACAACAATAGTTTAGTTCTATATTATAGACTTATAGAAAGAGACCTTCTAAAAATGTTAAAATGTATTACTGGCACGCGAAACCTTAAATTAGAGTGAATAAATGAAGACTTGGCACACCACTTCTGAAAGGTTGCCGACCCCTGCAGTAGCTCCATGAACGTATGGCCCCTATTTTTTATTCCTTTCACTCATCAGTTGACTGGGATTCTGCACCTCTGACTTCTATTCTAGCAACTCAGTCTGACCTGGAACAGGCCATTTAACTTCTCCGTGCCTCCGTTGTCCCATATACAAAATAGAGATGCATATCAACTTTGCTCACAGGACTGTTGTAAGGATTAATGCATTAATCTTTGAAAATGGGTTTCAGATGTTTGGATAAAAGCACAATGTGCTAATGTTCTAATAATACTTGTAATGATATCAGAACAGCTGATGGGTTTAATTATGTTTGACATGTGGTATATTCAAGAAATTCATTATCTGCCACACAAACACACACATCCTGATATGGGAAGTAAAAACATATTGAAATAGGCCAAATTTCTCCCTGTTGTACAGCAATGGAATTAAACCAGGGATTAATTTGCCCCAATGTGCTTTTTATTATCAGATTATAAACTATGCAAGACCATAATTAAATGCAAATCTATTCCATGGAGATTCTATTGCAAGGAAATCCATAACTTTTGTCTAAGATTGTCAGACCAGCTCTTGATTTGGCCCAGCAATAAAGAAAATGTGCATACAGTAATAAACTCCACTTTATTCTTACGTGGATCACCTAAAGGTCAGTTTAAACAGACTGGCACAGATGTAACTAGGATAATTTCTCAGATGGGTGGCTCATTTTCTTTTGAGAAATATGTTTTGGCAATAGATAAGACAGTACTGAAGGCTCTATCCAACAGCGGATAGTTGATGATTATACAACACTTTCACATTTGGGGCTTTCACAGCCCATCCTCCGTGTCAGGAGGATTGAAAAGTTTTTTTGCACTAAATTCACAATTCTCCAACCGCCTTGGCTAATTACACCATCTTCATTTTAATTCTCCTCCTAAGACCCATTAAACAAGGACCTAAACCTGAAGTCCTAAAATTTTCTCATTTTCACTTCATTGATAGTTTTGCCTGAAAAGGGGCTGGATAAAAACTGAGGCCATATCTACACTAGAATTTTTTGGCAGTATAATTATATCAGTTAAGAGTCTGATTTTTTTTTTAATGACATTTTTATACTGGCAAAATCTCTAGTGTAGATGCAGTTAAACCAAGGAAAAAGTGCTGGTGAGTTTATTTTGTTTCAAGAACTGGTATAAACGGTATCGGTAAAAGTATATTTTTGCTCGTAGAAGTTGCATCTACACTAAGAGCTTTTCTAGTGCAGACTAGAACTACATAAAGGCTTCATGGTTTTTCTCCCAGTGATTTCTGTCACATTCTGGGTGCAATTCAGACCAGTGAGAGGCTGTGTCACCACCTGCTTTGCAACCTTGGGTGCCTCACAATGCCCTGCAGATGTAGCTCCGAACCTGGGCTCCTCACAAACAGCCAAACAGCATTCAGGTCACACACTGAGTGTCTGTGTATAGCTGCAGCCTGCCAGCAATGCTGACCCTAGCAGCCTTGGTTACTGGCCACAGGGTGACCCTAACACACTCCTGAATTTCCTCCCAAAATGTGTGTTCTGCACTATCCAGCCCTCTCCTGGATAGTTCAGATATCATAAGTCTGTTGCCCTGGTAAGCAGTCAATATACAATAGTTTGCTACTTTAATTGGAGTTACCCAACATTTCAGTTCAAACAGAACATTGGATTAGTTTGATTAAGGAATAAATCAAGTTTATTTAACTACAAAGAAATAGATTTTAAGTGAGTACAAGTACAAGGCATTAAAATCAGAAATGGTTACAAGAAAAATAAAGATAAAATACTTTCTAGTGCTAAACCTTAACAAACTAGACTTGGTTCAAGATAAAATCCTTACCACAGGCTCCCAGCAACAGTGTTGACCAAATTTCAGGTCACGATCTCTCCTGAAGTGAAATGGCTGCTTCCTTTGTTGTCTTAGATGAAAGAGAGATGGATAGGGAGAGATTCCTAGTGTTTTTTCCCCTCACGTTTATAGTCTAGTCACCCTTTGAAATGCATTTTCCTGAGGGTTACCCCTGGATAAAGTTCATTCCTGCTGTGAGGTTGGAGTCATGGAGTCTTGGTGAAAGAGGTTCCATACTGTTGTTTGCTAAAATGTATATTGATGTGTTCCTGCCCCCTTCTTTGCCAAAGAATGGCCACTTGACAGGTGGCCCATCAACTTTGATGACAACTGGCTAGAGGGGTCAGCTTGTCCTTTGTCTCTGGGAAACAGGTTTATCCACTTCCCAGACTTGTCGGGTAACCACATTTCAGTCAAAATGTCAGCTTATATTAATAACTTTACATATAATATTGCTACATACATTTTACCATTATATTATTGACCACCAAGTTGTTAGTTTTCAAATGATACCTCACAAGGCATATTTTGTTCAAAGATTATTACAATAGTGTGTAGGGTGTGAATAACAGCAGTGCATTTGGTCACAATTTATTTTACAAAAACATAAATTTAGAAGTGAAATATAGTAACTGTCTCAGAGGAAGAAGAATTGGATAACTTGACATAAAAACATTCACATTTTTATCATTCCTTATCTGCTCTTTCTCTGGGGAGCTTTCAACTTCTTTCCTCCCACCTTATTGTAACAGTTAAAAATTTGATTTCCACAAACTCTGTTTTCCTGTTTCTTGGCATATTTTGACATTCTCCTTTTGTCGAAAAGCTGCTCAGCTGTGTGACAAGAACCTGGGATAGGTGCCTTATTGCTAATACAACAAACTCTGATCTCCAGGTGTATGCTGAGATTGGACTGATTTAGACTATTTCCAAGGGCCTGTTTAGACCATTTCCACGTCAGCACCATCCCTAAAATGCTTTATCACATTTTATATGGGCATTTATTGATGAAGATTCTTTCCCATATCTTCTTCTATTCATAACTGTTTACCTTCACTAATTTGATTCATCTGCTAGTTTATGTAGCCCAGTAATTTGCATTGTTTGCAAATGAAGGGTAGGACAACTAATTACTGAGCTGATCAAAAATGGAAAACCAATCTTGTAAAACAAAAAAAATCAAAATGGTTTTTGTTTTGAAGGTCAGAAAACGGACCCATTTTTAGGTTTTTCTTAACATTTAAAAAGAATTTCTCCCTCCCCATATTCTCATTCCATTTTTTTTACCAAAAATTATTGAAAATGTTATGCAAATAGTTATTTTTTATATAATATTCTTGATAATATTTTCAATGCAAATTGAAAAAAGACAATTTTTTGGTTAAAAAATTAGAAAAATAATCAATTCTACTAAATAAACTGCTTCTGGATTAATATGTTTAGGATCATTGTTATAAGATACTGTACTTGGATGATCTAAAGGTATTTGGAGTGTATTGCTTGCTATTGGGCCTGCTTTATTTATGTACTTAAGGAAGTCTAAGCATATTTGGTTTTAAAATGTCATTCTTAGTGTGCACTTAGTGTGCACTGTTCTAAATCGTGTAAGAGAAAGGTATAATAGGCTATTTTTCCTTTTTATTTTGTGATAGTCCATAACATGGCAAGATTTCTTATACAGGAGAATTCAGTTTGTTGTGTGTCTCCATGTTCCCCTTAGAGCTGACTCAAGTTCCCAATCCAGGACCAATTCCAATAGAAGCGTTTTTGCCTAGAAAGGTCCAATGACCCTATCTTCATTTCATTTGCTCTCGTGCATCTCTTAGTAAATTCTTCATACTAGTATGAATCTACATCTTCCGAGATATTAATTTTTATTCCCCAGTGACAACTTTTTGTGCTGTTACAAGTTAGATAAGGTCACTGAGGTAACCCATTCCTCAAAGACAGGAGAATCCTTCAGAGACAATGAAGAGATGGAGATTGACTTCCATATTCCTCATTGGTTTACTTGTGCTCCAGCAAAACTGGCTTAATCTCCTGTTGAAGAGATCAGTTCTAGACTCCTGCGTTTATCTTCTATAATCATAAGGATTCCTCGGAAATAGAAACCTAGCCAGAAAGTGGGTTGTCAGCTTCCAGTTCATTTTACTGAAAGCTGTGCAGGAACCATAACTTCTATTCTGTGAAAAAAATGAGATTTCAAAATTTTGTTTTCATTCTGAAACGGAACAAAACCAAAAAATGTTGAAATTTTCTGTGAAATTAAATTTTTGAAAAAAAATGTCACTTGGGTTGATTGGAACATTCTGTTTTGATAAAATAAAAATTCATTCTGTTTTTGACTTAAATGCAAAGTTGTTTTGGAATGAAAAATGGCCACGTTTCATTCTGATAATGTTGAAATGGAATGAGGGATTGTTGAAACAATTCCCTTTTTTATGAAAAGGTCCCCGTGGAACATTTCAATTTCAATGAAATGGCATTTGTACCAGAAAATACATTCTGGCAGAAATTGTTGTTTCACCAGCTCTAATTTTATTTCTAATGAGTTCAAGTGTCAGTGGAAATCACTAAAAGGTGGTAACTGAGAATTTGGGGTGTCATGCCAGCATGGCTTGTCTGAAATGTGCTGAAAGGAAAATCTCAAATCCAAATACCATTGAACATTTGGAGGGGGGATTGCTTCTGAATAGTGTACTTCTGGCTCATCTCTTTTGAAACTAGTCCTAGCTATTGCTCTCTATGAGGCTTGTGTGAGTTTGTGGGATAATGATCAGTGTACAGATTAGTTCCAATTACAAAATTCGAATCTGGATCTGATTCAGGCATGTTTGATCTAAGGTTGCTTTTGCTCCGTCTCTATTGCAAGGATGAATTCCTGGCCCTCCTGGAATCAAGAGGAGTTTTGTGATTGACCTCAGTGGGGCCAGGATTTCACTCATGGTGTTAGTTTGCCATGCCCAGTTCCAGCACAGAACTCTGTAGGACTTGCTAGAGTCCTAGGCATAACTAACAGTGTGAACCAAAGGCTGGGAACCAGAGTAGGCCTGGGCTTCGCAGAATAACAACATATTAGGTATTAGCTAACACCAAGTAAGCACATTTCTGACTGGATAGGAGAGTACATAAACCCACAGATGTCTCAAGTAACTAGGTAAGACATTCCTAAGAGATGGTACAGGAATACACCCACCCCTCGTAAGATAAGGATGGGATGACAGGATAATGGATAAGGATGTTTTGTTCGGTATAAGGCAGGGGTCCCCAACGCGGTGCCTGCGGGTGCCATTGCGCCCGCCGGGGGGTGTAAGTGCACCCACGTAGCCCTCCGGCTTTCTTTTTTTTGCTCCGCTGGCAGCGATTGGCACCCGCCGGCACGGCAGCGCTCGGTTTTTTTTTGTTTTTTTTTTGCTCTGCCGGCAGCGCTTGGGTTTTTTTTTGTTTTTTTTGCTCTGCCAGCAGCGCTCGGGTTTTTTTTTTCTTTTTTGGCGCCCGCCGGACAAAAAAGGTTGGGGACCACTGGTATAAGGTATAAGGATAAGGGTGGTAACAAACCATGTCAGGAGTGTAATATGTAACTTGTTTGTATTAATGTATAAAAGGAGAAGTCATACGAGGGTTAACTTTGTGCCAGCCTAGGGGACAGGAAAGATCCTGGTGTCCTGATATCTTGTCTTTGGCATACGTGTGTTAGTGTACCTGTAGCTCCTATGGGGTGCTGGTACCATGCTTTGTCAAGCCAGGAATTGAACCCCCATCACTCGAGTGCTAAAGCAGTGCCTTGACCACAAGATCATCCGTCTTCTCTGACTTCTCAATGTGAACTTAGAAGAAAACCTGCTGTCCAGCCTTGAGGTATTCATCCTTTTTTAAAGCATACATTGTGAAAAGTCCATAGCTTTCAATCCCAAATATTAATAAAACATATTTTATTAGCAGCAGCTCTTGCTTAAAACAAACACAGAGGAAATCAGAGCTGTAAAATCTTTGCCACAGAGAGTATTGAGCTGCTAACCGTTTCCCAGTCTCCGAATACTGCTATCCAGTTAGGTTAAAAGGTGCTTGAAGACCTTTTACAACCAGATTGGCCTAGGGCTTGTGATGGAGTAGAGTTTTTGTACTTTCAAGGTGAAGAGAAGAAGCAACAAGATTAAAAAAAGACAACTCATTTGTACATTTCTTGAGGAAGCCCATTGGGAGTTCTCTACAGAATACCGTCTCCTAAAGGAAAAAGCATAAATTGCTTGCGTAGGCTAAAGATAGAATTCCACAGTATATGGGACTTTCTGTTTTAAATCCAGAGAAACTGACCAAACATTCAGATAAAGGACTGGGTTGCATGCAGAAAAATGGTTTCATTGAGGGTAGGCTGCAATGCACTTTGGGTTTATTAACTCTTACTGATAATCAGCCCAAATAATATATATGCTGGGCTGTTGTCTGGACTGTTGGATTATTTTTTTGGTCCTTAATTTTAATTAAATAATTGTTTTGGGTGCATCTTAAAATATAATTGGTGCATTGCAATAAATCCTTTTAGATGTTTCATTCATAGTGAAGGATGGAAATGCATGCTCCTTCAGTATGCTGTTCTTTAACTGGTAAGAGTTAAAATTCATGTGTTTAAAAAAAATGGATATCTTTCCCCCCACTTTACTGTCCCTGCAATACTCAGAAATTGTGACATAAATGTAGAACTTCTAGGAATAACACTGTAGTTGAAAGCTGACCCCTGGTGTGGGGGGGTCACTCTGTGTATTTGGTAGTAAGCTTGGAGCCCAGCATGCTAGTCACTTCAGATGCTAATGCATATAGGGGCCAGAATCTGGTGGGTTACCAATAAACACACCTTATCTAACAGGAAAGGTGTCTTTACTAGTGAAGGCAGAAAGGATAGGGTAAAAACACCCTGGGTACAAAGTCTAAGTTGATGACAATAAAAGATAAATATTGCTTCTCCCTAAGGGCTTGATCCAAAGCCTGCTGAAATCAATGGTAGTGCCAAGGTAGGTGCAAAGGTACTATTGCCATTTGGTGCTCCTCCAATCTAGTATCTGAGGTACCCCTTAAAGGCTGTGCCATTATTAAAGTGTTCTTGTATTTCTCTGGAAAGAACTTGATTCAGGCCCTGGTTTCAGGGATGATCTCATTGAGGGGCCCCTTTTCACTGTCTCCCTGCTGCAAGCCATGTTGGTTGTCCAATTTGGTTTGCCTGACACTCCCCTAACAGTAAGAACTCACTCAGCTACATCTCGTCGGTATGCATGGCTCCTTTCAGTCTGACTCCTTGTTGTGGCCCAATCCACAGGCTTGGCTGGTTGAGACTGACCTGATGGTCTGTTACTTTGAGGGTGGTCTGGAGGACCGGCTCACACAGAAGGTCCCTCTGCTGTACTTATATGGCTGATCTATTAGTTGAACGCTTTTGAAAACTTCTAATTACTAGGGGCCAACAGTGCAGAGGTTAAAAGTATTATGTTCTATGAATCAGATGAGCAAGGTGACTTGCTATGTTAATAAGGCAAACAAAAGCAGTCATACAGAGGTGATTTGTAAAAGCCATAAAAGAGCCTAAACTCTTTTTTTATTTGATGTCATCAAAATGAGGGTTTAATCAGCTATGATGTAGCTGAACTGAGCCAATAAAAAGTATCATTGATTATAACCTCTATATAGTGGTAATGGCTGCCATTTTTCATTGTATTGGCACTCAAAATTGCATTTCCTCTTTGTCTCAGGTCACTTACCATCCAAATGAGCATTTGTTAATGGAACCAGATCATTAGTGGCTGCTTTACTGATTTCCGTGTCACTGCTTGAGTGCACATTTAAATGTATACGAAATATTCAGGCCTGGCTTCTTTTGCCACCTGAGTATTGCTTCTGAGTTTTGACCGACTGCTCTTTTTTCAGCTAACGGAGCAACTGTGCAGAAAACGCTGACTACTGACTAGGGCAGTTTAATTATCCCTAGAGAGAAGCTGGATCATTATTGCAATAGACATTAGAGGAAACTGAGGGAACAATAGAGCAGGTCAAAAAGACACAGCCTTGATGTTCATTATTTTCTGAGGCCTGTTTGAGGCAAACCAATTTATTCACATACAGTAAATACAGGGTTGGTGCTGAGGTTGTGGGGATGGGGTGCATGTGTGGAAATGGATGCATTATTTCATTTCTGCAGTGTCCAGGTTTATCTGTACTAGAGGTTATGTGCTGTATAATGCACACATTTTCCCACTGATACTATGTAAAGCAATGGTCACCTTTTTGGTATGAAACGAACATGATGAATAGGAGCCTTAGCCAAGGTTAGGATCATGGATTGTACTAAGCACTATGCAAACATATAGATGGTCCCTCGCCTAAAGTGCTTACAATCTGAATGGACATGATGGACAAAGGGAATATTATCATTCCCCTTTTACAGATGAGAGACTAAGGCACAGAGAGAGTTTATGACCTGCCTAAAATCACCTAGCAGGTAAAGAGGCAGTAGGATTTGAAAGCCAGGTCTCCTGAGTGCCAATCCAGTGCCTGAATCCCTCAATTTGCCTTTCTTTCCAGCTTTATATACCTGCTGTTGGATCACAATTTCATTCAAAATGAGTATGATTATTTGTATGAATTAATGATTTGTTATGCATTAGCAGTGTGCTCCGAGTTGCCCACAATAGTTTACACATGATATATATAAAAAAAGTGGTGCACTCAGAGCCCAGAGGAGGAAGTTAATGCTTTGTGAGCATTACTGAAGATGTGAGTTTTTAGGAGGATTAAGGAGGAGGGATGACACAGTGGTTAGGACATTAACTCTGGACTTCAAAAACCCAGGTTCAATTCCTAGCTGCTCTCCAGATTTCTATGTGACTTTAGGCAAGTCCACCTCAATTACCCTTCTGTAAAATGGGGATAATAGCACTACTCTACCTCACAGGATTAATACATTAATGATTGTGAAGTGCCCAGATACTGGGGTCGTATGTGTACCTAAGATAACTGAGGGCAGGCAGTATCTTGGTGACATGGAATGGGAAGATTATTCCATCCAAAAAAAGCATGCAGAGGGGAGTAGGAAGTGATGAACAAGAAACTGAGCCTGACATCGTTATTGGAGCAGAAAGTGTGGCAAGAGGCAGTCTGAGATGTCAGGGATTTATGGACAGACTTGAAAGCAAGGTTGAGATGTTTAAACTTCGTGCAGGGGTCAAGGCAAGCCAGGATAGAGATCTTTGGTCTGATTTTTTCCCCTTGCATCGCTGCACAATACTACCTAGTGCTCCATTTCTGCTTTGTGAAAATGTAGCCATAAAAGCAGCCCCCCACTTTTTGTTTTTCAAAAAGTCAAATGTCATGAAAATGTTCAGTGTGAAAAGTAATTACACTGCTAGTGCCAAAAAAAGAAAAAGAAAAAGGCATTCCATTGCACCCAGCATGAAAGAGCCTGGCTAGAAGAAAAGTAAACACAAGTTTCTTGTAAAACTGGAGCGGCATTTCACCACTCCAAATTCCACCTTGCCCTTTTGGTGGTCTATGAACCCTGGGTCTAAATCTCTGAGCATTCCTCAGTAGTTTTGTTGTGACAAAGGCATTGAAACTAGGGTGACCAGACATCAAGTGTGAAAAATCGGGACAGGGGGTGGGGGATAATAGGAGCCTATATAAGAAAAAGACCCCAAAATCGGGACTGTTCCTATAAAATCGGGACATCTGGTCACCCTAATTGAAACACTTGTGCTGGGAGAGAATTGAGTTCACTACGAATCCATCCAGGTTAGATCAATGGGCAAAATGACACTACCAAACTCTCCAGCAACTCAGAAGAGATTCTTCTTCATTTCCTCTCATAAAATGTTGTGTAGGTTGCTGTGTGCTTTTTAACTTCCTCCATGTTGCACCCTAGAAGTTGTTGCATTTCATTTATGGCTGAAATGAATAATAAATATGGTTATATTTTCCCCTCAGTGGACTTTTTTTTTTTATTATAGAGGGTAGCCTGGTATAATTTTAAATGATTTTAAAATGGGCATAAATCTCTGTTTCTTAAAAAGCCTGCCAGTGTAAAATTTCATGCACACAGTTAGGCCCTTTGAATTCTCCATGCAGTTGTAGTTTCTGTTCATAATGTTTTACTAGAGAAAGGTTTGAAATTTGATTCTTTCTGAAATCATTTTGGCCGTCCCACCATTCATTGCGGATTGATGTCTCTTCTAAAACATTGGTTCTCTACACAAAGTTTGGTAGAGAGGTGAATCCATCGGTGCAACATGTAGTTAAAAGTAAATAAATAAACAGAGATTTTTGGCAGTCTTTTATCAGACGCAAAAATGTATGCCCAAAATGTTACGAATTGCGAGTTTTTTTGTGCACACAATTTTTGCACATAAATGTATTATGTACAGTTGTGCCTCAGCTTTATTATGTACAGTGTACATTCAGCAGTTGTTGCACAAGAACTTATGTGCAGTAGTTTCTGAACATAACAGAGCAGGCTTTTTTATGTGCAGCGCCTAGCATATAAAGGTTTATGTGCAGCTTCTGAGCAGAACAGAAAACACTTTCATCTGTAGCCCCTCTAGAGTTGCCAGACTTCCATCACCCCCTTTACCAAACTCTCCCAGCACAACACACACTGTACCACACATTCACACCTACTAGTGTTAGGTGAGTGCAGTACAGTAAAGGGTATATAGAGAAGGGAATATTAAAGGGGACATTGTTAAGGCTGTGATGCCTGGGCTATCTTTTACAATACTTGTGGTGAGGGGTAGGTGTGCGCCTATGAATGGAGGGGTAGTGTAAGCATGAAAGGGGGTCAATTTTATGAATTTACCAAGGTGCTAGTTAGATTTTAAAACTGAAATCTAATGAACTAGATTTGCTAATTTGATGACGTTCATAGTGAATATGAGAATGGAATCTAATAGGATAATCCCTTTTTTTATTAAGGTCCAGGAGCATTAGCTTACGAATGGCTGGAAGTTGAAGCTAGACCAATTCAGACTGGAAATAAGGCGTACATTTTTATCAGTGAGTAATACCACTTACCAAGGGTTGTGATGGATTCTCCATCACTGACAATTATTAAATCAAGATTGGATAGTTTTCTAAATGCTATGCTCTAACAATTATTTTGGGGAAGTTCTATGGCCTATTCAGGAGGTCAGACTAGATGATCACAAAGGTCACTTCTGGTTGGGAGTTTATGGAATTTTAACACTGGGTTCTTTTTCAGACCAGGTTTTAACTTGAACACTGTTTCTCAAATTGAGACACTTGGTTATTTTTAACAAATCAACAATTTATGAATTCACTGAGAACTGTATCAGTATACAATCAACAGCTCATCAATCAAGTGTAGACACAATTGATATTTTAGGCATGTATTGAACACACCAATACAGTTCTAAAAGCAGTTGTCAGAGATTATGGTTGAGGCTCAGCAGCAATACCCCGGAACTATGCAAATCATCGAGACTTCTTATAATTTACTTAAGTGTGTTATGACCATTAATTCTTTAGAACCTATCACCTTTCCAGTATTCCCCAGGGAGTAAGGATGTATCAGTCATTAATGCACTTTTGAGAGTGTGATTCGTGCTATTTCAATGGATTGGTCCTAAAGGGATAAGTTTGGAATCTCAAAAGGAGTTGCTTAAAGTTATGGTTCAAATCTCTCTTACACCAATTTGTTTGGATTTATAAAGGAGAGCATGTATATAGCATTAGTTAAAATCTAAAATATTGCTACTTCATGTCTCACTAGAGAGTGTAGCCTTAACAAGGTAAACTTCAGTTATTTATATTAAAGAACAGAAGGGGAAATACAATATTTGAAATGAAATTTCATCACTTTTTAACTGGACATTAGTCTCACTGGGGGTTCTGCACCTTCCTTGTGGATTCAGTCAACACTTGGTCCTCTGATCCCAGACAAGGGGGACAGTCTTTCCCACAGAGGGGCTTGGCAACCTCCCTCCTGGAAAATTCTGGGGTTCCACATGACTCAATGTTATATACCCTGATTTCAGGGCTTCTTGCAGAGGCCACCCTCTGATTTCTACTGGTCATTTGCCAATGGCCTCTCAGATTTTGCAATTTCTCTGCTTCTTTTGTCAATATCCAGTAGGTGGTGCCAGTGTATAACACATTTCTTTTTGTCTTTCTTTTAGTCGGAGAATTTGATTAATTTCATGGATTGTATTTCATTCGCAGCTCTGGCTACCAGTTGGGATCCCCCTTTTTGGGCAATTTCTCTTAATATTTCAAATTTATACCTTGGTTAGGTGATTATATATTTCAACATTCCTTTTTGTGCTATGCAACTTTTATCATAAGAACCCAAGAACGGCCATTGTGGGTCAGACAAATGGTCCATCTAGCCCACTATCTTGTCTTCCAACAGTGGCCAGTGCCAGATGCTTCAGAAGGAATGAACAGAACAGGGCAATTATTGAGTGATCCATCCCATTGTATAGTCCCAGCTTCTGGCAGCCAGAGGCTTAGGGACATCAAGAGCATGGGGTTGAGTCCCTAGCTGTCTTGGCTAATAGCCACTGATGAATGTATCCTCCACGCACTTATTTAATTCTTTTTTGAGACCAGTTATACTTTTGGTCTTACAGCATCCCCGGCAATATGTTCCTCAGGTTGGGTGTGGTATGAAGTTCTTCCTTACATTTGTTTGAAACCTGCTGCCTATTAATTGCATTTGGGTGATCGCCTGTTTCTTTTCACACTCCTAATAATTTTTGTTGCTCTTTTCTGTATCTTTTCCAATTCTTTTATTTTATATATATATGAGAGAGACTGACTGACTGTTCCAGGTGTGGGTGTACCCTGGATTTATATAATGGCATTATGTTATTTTTTCTTATTCCCTATCCCTTTCATAATGGTTCCTAACATTACTAGCTTTTTTTTACTGAGTAAATGTTTTCAGAGGACAATCCATGATGACACCAAGATCTCTTTCTTGAGTGGTGACAGCTAATTTAGATGCCATCATTCTGTATGCATAGTTGGGATTATATTTTCCAATGTGCATTACTTTGTATTTATCAACACTGAATTTCTTCTGTCATTTTATAGTTTTGTAGGATCCCTTTGTAACTCTTCACAGTCAGCTATGAACTTAACTGTCTTGAATAATGTTGTAATGTCTGCAAACTTTGCCACCTCACTGTTTACCCTTTCCCCAGATCATTTATGAATATGTTGAACAGCACAAGTCCCCCAGTACAGATCCCTGGGGGACACCACTGTTATACCTCTCTCCACTGTGAAAACTGACCATTTATTCCTACGCTTTGTTTCTTATCTCTTAGCTAGTTATTGATCCACTATAGGACTGTCTCACTTATCCCACGACTGCTTACTTTACTTAAGAGCCTTTCATGTGGGACCTTGTCAAAGGCTTCTGAAAGTTCAAGTATGCTATATTAACTGGATCACCCTAGTCCACATGCTTGCTGACACCCTCAAATAATTCTGATAGATTGGTGAGGCATGATTTCCTTTTACAAAAGCCATGTTGACTCTTCTCCAGCATATCATCTTCATCTGTGTCTGATAATTCTGTTCTTCAGTTTCAGCCAGTTTGCCTAGTGCTGAAGTTTTTCCTGGAGGTTTTTCACCTTCCTCTGCAGCATGGGGCACGGGTCACTTGCTGGAGGCTTCTCTGCACCTTGAGGTCTTTAAACCACGATTTGAGGACTTCAATAACTTGGGCATAGGTTAGGGGTTTGTTACAGGAGTGGGTGGGTGAGATTCTGTGGCCTGAGTTGTGCAGGAGGTCAGACTAGATCAGGGGTAGGCAACCTATGGCACGTGTGCCGAAGGCGGCAAGCGAGCTGATTTTCAGTGGCACTCACACTGCCCGGGTCCTGGCCACCGGTCCGGGGGGGCTCTGCATTTTAATTTAATTTTAAATGAAGCTTCTTAAACTTTTTAAAAACCTTATTTACTTTACATACAACAATAGTTTAGTTATATATTATAGACTTATAGAAAGAGACCTTCTAAAAATGTTAAAATGTATTACTGGCACGCGAAACCTTAAATTAGAGTGAATAAATGAAGACTTGGCACACCACTTCTGAAAGGTTGCCGACCCCTGGACTAGATGATCATAATGGTTCCTTCTGACCTTAAAGTCTATGAGTCTATGAAGTTAGGCTTACTGGCCTGTAGCTGCCTGGAGCCTTAAAAAAACCCAACAATGTTACATTAGCTATCCTCCAGTCATCTGGTAGAGAGGCTGATTAAAGCAATAGGTTACATTCCACATTAGAAGTTCTGCAATTTCATATTTGAGATTCTTCAGAATTCTTGGATGAATACCATCTGGTCCTGGTGACTTATTACTGTTGAATTAATCAATTTGTTCCAAACCCTTCTCTGGGTGCAACAATTGTTTACAAGGAAAACAAACAAAATCCTGTATAGTCTTCCAAATCTAGTGGTCATCATCTATACAGTCTTCGATATAACCAAATATTTTTCACTTCACATCTTTCAAGGCTTATCACAGGATGAGATATTACATTAGGAAGAACAAGACAGATTGTTCACAGATAGTTCTCCATCTGATTCGCAAGGCAAACAAATGTATAGTTTCTAAGTTGAGGTGAAAGATTTTATATATGTGATGGGGGTGGACTAGGTCCAGAGGCCCCCTGCTGGAGGCCTCAGGATCCTCCTACACCCTGTCCAAGGGAGGAGCAGAAGAGAAGTCCTCCAAGTGGCCTAGAGTGGTTGCAGGGAGCAGCCAATCCAGGCCCAGCAGGCCCATGTGAAGGGAGCTGTAGTGCAGAGCAGAGAGCAGTTGCTACCTGGAGCTGGAGGAATGAGGACTGTGTTCATGGCTAGGTGAAGGAGCAGCAGGACCACGGACAGATCAGTCTGCTGGCAGGGACTGGGGGAGCAAGAAGGAGCTCCTGGCTGGCTGCTAGGACTGAGCCTAGGGTGGCTGCAGGAAGACAGTGTCTCCAGGGAGGAAGCCCTGGAGGTATGGCCCCATACCAGGGCCAGGACTATTTAAAGACTGATACCAAAAAGACTGATACCAACAGAGGGGTACTAAGATAGGCCCCAGTGGACTGTATACCCCGGAAGGAGTCTGTTCTGTTTCACATACAGATTGTGTGTGTGACTCTGCTAGAGGGCTGAGTCATTGGAAACCCACCTGAGAAACCACCGATAGGGGTCACCACAAGCTGAAAGACTGCAGACACACCTGATCAGAAAGGGATGCTTGTGACAGGTGGGTGCCACCCTGTTACACTGTATAACAGGGATGGATAACCTTTTTTCTATCGGGGCCACTGACCCACAGAAAAAATGAGTCATGGGCCACACACAGCTCCTATCAGTGCTTCTCCTAGGCTCTGGGGTGGGGCCAGAAATGAGGTGTTCAGATTAGGGTGCGGGAGGGGGCTCTGGGCTGGGGCAGAGGGTTGGTGTGCAGAAGTGAGTGAGAACTCTGGCTGGGGGTGTGGGCTCTGGGGTGGGACTGGGGATGAGGGATTTGGGGTACAGGAGGGGGCTCCAGTCTGGGGCCAAGGGGTTTGGAGTGTGGCAGTAGCTTCGGGGTGTGGGTTCTGGGAGGGAGTTTGGGTGAGGGAGGGGGCTCAGGGCTGGGGCAGGGGGTTGGAGTGCGGGGTCTGGGAGGGAGTTAGGCTGAGGAGGGGGTTCTGACCTGGGGCAGTGGGTTTGGGGTGTGGGCTCTGGCCGGGAAGTGCTTACTTCAGGTGGCACCTGGTCGGCAGCACAGTGGGACTAAGGCAGGCTCCCTGACTTCCCTGACTCCGCGCTGCTCTTGGAAGCGGCCGGCATGTCCGGCCCCTAGGTGGAGGTGCAGGCAAGTGGCTCTGCGTGGTGTGTGGTGACCGTGCCCACAGGCACTGCCCCCAGAGCTCCCATTGGCCACGGTTCCCAGCGAATGGGAACTGCGGAGCCAGCACTGGGGGAGGGGTTGCACGCGGCACTTTCCTGATTGCCCCTGCGCCTAGGGGCCGGAGGGACATACTGGCCGTTTTTGGGAGCTGCACAGAGCCAACCGGACTTTTAACAGCCTGGCAACTTTAGCTTCCCCTCGCAGTTGGGCGAGCCGGCACTCGCGGCTCTAGCCCTGTGGGGAGCGGGGGTGCCAAGGCTTGGGGCTTTTGGCCCATGGTGTGGAGACTTGCCATGGGCCGGATAAAATTAAGCAATGGGCGGTTCCCCATCCCTGTGATATAATATAGATATTTAGGCATCAGGAAGCTTGACCTCTGAAACTTTCAGGTTCTTGGGTCACCAGCAACTTATTCCTAACAGGTTTTAACCGACATTTTGTTTTTCCTTTCCTCTGACTATTAATTAACATATAGGATACCACAGGGCACTCTACACAGGAAAGGGGGCGGTTATTTTTGTTTGTCATCTGGCGGGAGTTCTACTTAACTAGACCAAGGGAGATGGAAATCACATCCATGAATAAATTATGGGAGTCTTTGGTTTTAGAAACTAACAGTAGTTGGAAAAATCTCGATCAGAGCTTTCCTGTCCTGAGAATTGTGTATTTTAGCTTCATTTAATGCTCCCTAGACAATATATCCCACCTGTTGGAATGGGTCTATTGACTCACACTGTCTTTACCTGTGGGAGGAAGCTAAGGTTTGCAATATGCATAAGGGTGATGCCATCAAATAGTTAAAAGGACAGAGAGAGAGTTGCCATCAACATATTTTCAAGGCATATTTTAAAGTCTATACATCTTACAGTAGTGGGTATGTACTGATCGATAGGTGGTTTCATTTCCTTGCTTTTGTGTGAGTCTAGTATGTGTGGGTGTAGCAACCCTAACGGTTTCACAACAACTTCTTTTTGTCTGTTCATTATTATTTGTGTTGTGGTAGCACCCCAGGGGCTGGATAAGGGCCTCATTATGCTGGGTTCTGAACACACATAACAAAAACCTGGTCCCTATATCAACAAGATTGCACTCTAAGCTGTAACTCCCACGCTGCAGGGGATTTACCTTCCTTTGAGGCATGTAGATTCTCAGGTGTAGCTTTGTAAACTACTTAAACTCTTCTGGGATGAAAGTCCCTATAAATATGAAAGATGTTCAGTTATTCTCTCTCTCTTTTATTCTAGTGTTGTTTTCATTGTTGAGTTCCCTTGAACTCTGTAGTCACAATTGTCACAAGATTTCCCATGCAAAGATTTCTTCTTGTCTCATAAATTCAAATTCAAAAAGGGATCAGACGTTTATATGGATCATGAATAGCCAGAGATATCATTAACGAAAACACCAATTTTAGAAGGGATAATAAGCCTCATGCTTCAGTGCCTTAGCCAATCTCTAACTGTTAGGGATCAGGATGAGACTTAACGGGGGTGAGGATGGTCAGGTTGCCCCATATCTGCCTACTGTGGGGTTCTTCCACCTTCCACTGAAGCCTCTGTCACTGGCCACTGTTGGAGACAGGCTACTGGACATGGTGGACTTTGAATCTGAGCCAGTGTGGTAATTCCTGTGTTCCTATGCAAAAACAAAACAAAAAAAAACAAAAAAAAAAGCAAACCAAAACAATATTGTAGAGAGGGGACGAAAAACCTCCCCCATGCAAAGATATAAAGTTGGTTAGCCCTCGCTGTGTCATGTTTATTGTTGAAACTTATATGGTTAATGTGGTGAGAAGGGAGGGTTTCATTTCCACTGAGACATCGGGCACTGACCTCTGGCAGAAGTAGATGAACCCATAGTGCATCAAACCCAATGCTCTGCCATCCTTAGTGATGGTGGGTGGCTCTCTGCCTTTAAATATCCTTTTCAAATACACTTCTATCAACATATAGTGAAAGTACATCACTGCTGGGAAGAAATTGCCTTTTTTTAAAAAAACCCTAAAGTTGTAGGCAGCAAGGGAGGGGAAAAGTGAGTTGCATAATTAGCTTGATTGGCCAACGGAGGAGCAGTTCAAGGCTCCCCTGCAGCATTATAAATGTGTGTAATTATAGTAATGTGTTTTTTTTTTGCTGTGGCATGTTAAAATGCCAACTATTTATACATTTGTCGATAACACAAAGCCCCTGAGAATATGTGAGTGGTTTTTATATAGTAAATGAAAGGCATTTCCCAATGGCCCTCTCTGTTTTCCACATCAATATTTTATTAATTTAAAATCCATCCCCATCATGATTAAATAGCTGATTCAAATGTCAACATTTTGGTAAAATACACACACGCCATATTTTTAGTCCACAAAAATCCTTCAGAAGCATCATCTTGATCTATTTCTTAAAGCAAGTGCCCCCAAAGTGCCAGACACAATTAAGGCGTATAGTTTTGTATCTGATTTGGATTCAAGGAATGGCACTAGGGTAACATTTTAATACAAGACACAGGACCTTCTAAAATAGGACTTAATATGCACAATAGGTGTGACTTCTGTGACCACTCATTGATACTGCTTCTTGGACAGGGCTAGGATGGGCCTCTGGGACTCTCCACAAAAGTGGTCCCAAAGAAAAAAAAATCAAAGTTTAAGACCACAGATGGATGCGGGAGTACAAGGAAATAAAGACCACATTGGTCAGCATGCTAGGCAGTCATCTCAGCACGCCAGTAGCCTAATTGTCAAATTACTAGGTTTGGAGTGAGCCCTGTAGCCTTTTCTAGAATGGGTAAACTATACACTGGGTAGCCATCTGTCTTGGGTGGTTTAGACACAACAAATCCTGCATCTTGGCAGGCGGTTAGACTAGATGACCCTCATGGTCCCTTCTAACCCTATGGTTCTATGATTCTGTACATCAAGATGTGATGTGCTAGGATCTCCATGAGCAGATTCTCCTCTAGATCTTCCCTCAAATGGATTCCTCACAGAAGGGCTCTAGGCTTTAGCTGGTAATTAGTTTACTAGTGCGGCTCTAGCTCTGGAACAGGCAACCATGTATCAGCATAGCCTGTTTCTGTTTTGCTTGTCTTAGGTGGGTATTTTATTTGTAGTGCTTCCTAGACAGTGGGTGTCACTGGGCTGGGCCAGACACAGAGAACGGCTTCCAGAAAGCAAGGCAGCTCCATTACTGAGAGCAACATAGTCCTTTTTCTCCCCACTAGTGTGGCAGAAGGGCCAGTGCACACAAAGGGGGAGAGAGAAAAGAGACTAGGCAAGCTTAGGGATGGTAGCCTCTATATCTAATCAAGCTTGTCTAAGCCAAATTCTCATTACAAAAAGTGAAAAAAGAGGACGAGGATAGAGGAGTGGTGTGAAAACTGACAGAATAGGTGGAAAGAGATGACAAGAACTTTAGGTTCACATTTCACCACAGGGATGATGATGTCATCTGGTCTTCCTTTCCTCATCTAGTCCAGTCAGAAAGTTTCAGGAGCAGAAAAAAGACGGCTCAGTGGAGTGATGGTGAATCCCTTGGGTGTGATTCTCCATTGCCTTGCACCTGTACAGCTGTTTACACCAGTGCAAAGTGGCCATCCAGTGCTACCCGATCAGAACAGTTGAATTTTACAACCATTTTGCATTCATTTTATACGGGTGTAAATAACTGCACAAGGTGCAGGCCAATGGTGATTCAGTTCCCTGTGGTGACTGCCCTGGTGGTGATGCTGCTGAGCCTGATGATAATGCTAGTCAACGTGGGGAGCATGATGCCATGCAACAGCTCCTTATTGTGCTGTGTGAGCTGCCAAGTGCTCCCCAGAAAAGAAGTGTCCCAAAGGAAGGGCAACCTTGGCACAATCAAAACAAGTTTCTATAATCCATATCAGGGCACTTTCTCCTACCTTATGAAGATTCTGATCTGCTGCTATGTGAGAATTCTGTAACCTCATTAGGAGCCTTAACAGCCCTAATCAGCAATTCCTCAGTTGACACCATTTCTTTAATCTATTCTGTGATCTCCTGTCCCCAACAATTTTGCTGTATTATATAGAATCATAGAACCATAGGGTTAGAAGGGACTGCAAGGGGCATCTAGTCTAACCCCCCTGCCAAGATGCAGGATTAGCCACTATAAGATTTCAAGAAAGTTTAGGGTTCACTATAAAAGAGGGAGTGAATTGGATTGTGTTCTTTCTTGCGCATCATCCCCAGAATTGGTTACTGAGTTTCAAACTGTTTTATCTGTGCAATACATTGGAATCTATAGGTTGCAGAGATCCTAGGGCATAATTTGGCAGTGGGTTTAAACCGCTGTAACTAAGGATCTAAGCTGGCAGGTTGAATCTTTACTATTAGTGATGATTCATGAAATGGAAAAAATCTCGTTTGACACTGAGATCCCAGATTGCAGTGTCAGCAGTTTAAAAAAACAAAACAAAACTTTGTACTTGAAATCTGAGCCTATTTGATAAAGAATCATTGAGACATGACAAACACAAAATCCCATGCTGCAGGTTTTTTCCAGCATCACTGTTCAGACTAGAATCTGGCTACAACGAGTTCCCCTGTGATGTGGGTGGTGATACAAAATTATTCTCCTGTGTGGATGGCAGACTAGATGGTTTACAATGAATGTGAGCCATTTCAAGTTTAAGGATGTTTTCTTTTATTAACAAGGAATGGAGTTTGCAAGACTAGTGCAAATGTGGCAGAGAAATAAAATCGAGGACCAAATTATATACTGATTTGCACAGGGTGTAAATCAGCAAAGAATTTGTTTTCTGGAGCAATATAGTGCACACTATAAAAGCACAGAAGTCATATGTAGAAGAATAAATGTTTGTTTATGAAATGCCAAAAGAAAAAAGAATAAAACAAAGTGAGAGTGGGAAAAATGCTTTCTTACTATGAAAAGTATTTTAGTTTCAGGGGTCAAACATTTAGATGTTTTTTAAAATGCAAAGAACCCCACTGTTTGCATCTGCAGATCCATTCCTTTCGCAAGATTGTAAGAATCTTCAATATAGAACTTGGGTGGAGAACACAAAGCCCCTTCAGTATAATAATAATTTCAATTATTTTGAAATATGTTTTTAAAATATTCTTTAGCTGCTCGCTGTGAGACACCGGTATGTAGCTGCCATTAGTGTCCAGACTGCTGTTCCTGAGAGATCTCATGTTTGATAGTCTAAGAATACATAATGCTTGGCTGAAATAAATGCCTCTGCCTGAGGCAGTCTTTATTGCCAGTGTCATTAGATGCCAAAATTTATTGTTCCTCAGATATTCTAACTAGGAAATAATGGAAGAAACTCATGTTTAAAGTAAATTACACATAGTGCAAGGTAATAGCTGAAATTTGTTTTTGTTTATGACACAGGGCAGGCAATCACTTTTTAGAAGTACATAAATATGAAATATCTAAATAACCCCAGTTTTATGTGACATCCCTGACATGTTGGTTTTCTCTCCTCACCAATGTGCTTACTGAGACAGTGATGTGCCTTATATACACTGTATGTACAAATGATTTGTTCTGATGTTCAGGGCAACTGCACCTGTATTTCCCCTCAGTGGTCCAGCAAGGGCACTCACTCTCAGCTTTCCGGCTCCCTAGCTGTTGTCTTTCTTGGGTGGAGACCTCTGTTTCTCTCCTTTCTGACTGGGGTGTTTCCAGACTGCACAGTTCCCTGCCTTCACGGTGGTATTTGCTTTCTCTTCTAAGACTGATAACAGAGTGATTGTCAACAGTTCTAAGTTAAACACACAGCTCTTTCTACGCAAGCCTATTTTATTCTTAAGGAAAAAGCACTACACAGAAAACATTAAAAACAATAAAAGAACCTACATGGATGCTAATAAGCTTACGAGAATTCACCCCAACCCTAACATGGGCTCTGGCAGGAGCAATTTTTCAATAGCCCACCTGTTATAACACACAGGTCTCAAACATACCCAGTTCATGGGAGCCGCCACAATCTAACCCTCCACCTGGCAGCCTGCTGACAATGGCTTATCTGGGACCCATGAAGCCCAGCCCCTGTGTGAGGCTCCACCCCTGAGGCCTGAGTGATGGAGTCCCAGAGCAGCTGATTGGCCAGCAGCAGGAACAGGTAGCTGTCCTAACAACTGGTCTGGGCTGTGTGTCTTGTGCTTCTTCAGCTTGATTTCCTGGCATCCCAACCCAGCTTGACTTCTGGCATCTGACTTGTGGTTCCTGACCCGCAGTTTGGCTCCTGCCTCTGACCCCCTGGTATCCTGACATGGCCTGACTCTGGTTCCTAACTAGTGATTCTGATCTCCAGTTTGTCTTTTGCTTCTGATCTCCTGGTATCCTGACTCAACCAACTCTTGACTCCTGTCTTGTGAGCCTGGGATCTGGCTCCTACTAGTAGGTCTGGGCCACCATGACCCCGCTGTGACAGCTTGTTTGGACCATAATAATCCTGTGGAACCGAGCCTGATGCAAGAAGGATGGACCCAGCAGCACCAACACAGCCACCAGAAGCATTCAACTACCCCAAATCAAGCACTGCAGACCCAAGTTGGGCAGCTGATCTTGGACAACCAGTGGCTGCAGGAGCAAGTGAGGCAGCTCACCTCCAAGAATACTGTGCTGCGAACAGCCTGCAGTGCCTTGCCCTGGATAAGGGCCTGTGATTCCCTTGCCTGAACAGTTCGGGAACCACTGGCGGTTCTGGGGTTTAATGAACCAGTGCCACCTACTCTTTCTGATGCTTCCCCAAATCTATACCTCTGACCGGGCCAAGGTGGCCTTGGTAATCAGCCTGCTGACAGGAGACTCATTAGACTTGGCCTCCCCGCTGCTGGAAGGCCATAGCCAGGTGCTGACAAACTGGGATGCATTTTTCCAGTTGATGTCAACCATCTGTGACGTTATGAGTGTAATATATTATTTCATGAAAGGTGACAGGGCCAGAAAGAGTTAATTAACTCACAGAATAACCTGACCTAGGGATGAACCTTAAGGACTGGTTAGGAAGATAGGTAAATGAATAGAGCTTTGAAATGCAAGTCTGCATTGTTAGAGATCTCAAGGGTAGATGTTTGCTCAGGTCTTGTGATGTCAGCAAACAAGTCTTGTCTATTGCTATAACTTTAATTCAAAGATCAAAAAAGTAGTATTAACATTTATGATACTTGAGTGAAATAGTATTATTGTCTATATGTCTCTTTGAAGGTTGTAGTAACCTGTAGCTGAACTGTTTAATGGATAAATTACCCTGTGCTAGTTGCCATGATGTTTAGAGGAAGGAGAATTAAGCCTATTGTTTTCTCAGGCCAAAAGGCTGCTGAAAATGTATAAGAACCCTGGGACATGATCATACATCATCTCAGATCTGCTTTGGTTTCAAGAGGGGGAAACCTTAAGCCATAAGGATTGAGATCCCCAGTCTTTGACTGGACCCACCCTGAATATGGACATTGGACTATAACCTATGGACTATTTCTAAAAGGACTTTTGGCAACTACAAGTTCACCTCTGCTATGTATCTGAACCTCAAGAATTGAATTCAAGTCTGTATGTATGTTGACCTTTTAACCAACACTCTCCCCTTTTCTTTTTAAATAAATTTTAGCTTAGTTAATAAGAATTGGCTATAGCGTGTATTTTGGGTAAGATCTAAGTTATAATTGAACCTGGGTATGTGGCTGATCCTTTGGGATTGGAAGAACCTTTTCTTTTATATGATGAGATAAGATTCTCAGTAATCATCATCATATCTGACAGGTGCGTCTGGATGGAGGCCTGAGGCTGGGTACTTTAAGGGAACTGCGTTGTTTGGACTTCTGAGTAACCTGTACGGTAACATAGAAGTTGTTTTGTGCTGGCTTGGAAAATCTAAGTATTGGAATATCCACCAGCGTTTGGGGTTTGTCTGCCCCGTTTTGTTTGCAGTTCACCCTGATTGAGTGACCTCAGCTGGCTCCAACAGGAAGCACCGTCACACCATCTTCAATGACTTGCACTGAGCTGAAATAGCCAATGCCTTCCTGAGGGGACTCCGGCACAGGCAAGGCACAATGGCCTCCTATGCAGCACACTTTCATTGCCTCACATACAGAGTGAAGTAAAGCAGCACAGCTGTACCTGTTCCAGTGGAGCTTGCAGGAAGAAATCAAAGATGAACTGGCCTGTGTAGAGATGTCTATGGGCCTAGACACGCTGGTGTACCTTACCATGCATGCAGATACCTGCTGCAAGAACAAAGGGAGGAGAAAAGAGGTTCCCTACGGCCCCCTACCTGCATACCATGACCTCACCTTCTGTATTGCTTGCCGAACCCATGCACGTCTATCTGGCTTATCAGGTACTCACCCCCATCAACGCCACCTGTGCTTCTACTGTGGTGAACCTGACCATGCCATCTCGGCCTGCCCATTGCGAATGCTGAGGAGCTTGGGGAAACAAGCTGGTCCAGGTACAGTACGGGGAACCAGCCTGGGCCTTGACCGAAGAGAACTTCCCCGTATCTGACTCCTCATGGACCCTGAACCCCATCCAGGGGTTTCTCATTTGCAGGTGCCTATCAGCTGCACATTCTGCGGGACCCCCGATAGATTCTCCTTCCACAGGACCTCATCAGTGTGGGATCAGTGGACAATTTTATGGTTGCATCTACAGCTCGGGCCCTACAGATTACCCTGCTACACAAGGCCATGCATGACACGGTTGACACTACTGATAGTTTCTCACTGTCTTCAGGTGCAGTTGTGGGAGAGACTGTCCCCCTGGAAGCCATTATTCAAGAGAAATAACACAGAGAAATAATACAATCCAGTGTGATCCATTCCCTGCATTTCAACCTGATCCTTGGCACCGCCTGGCTGACCCTTCATAATCCGCTTGTTCATGGTGAAAACAGAAGGTCACTTTCCCATTGGAATTTGTTGTTGGCATGGTCAGGGGCCAGTAAATGTTGCACCTAAACCCAAGAAGGCTCAAGAGGTGCAGTTGCCTGCATTGAAACACCTATGTGGGGCGATTTGATAGCTGCTTTCAACTACCTGAAAGGGGGTTCCAAAGAGGATGGATCTAGTCTGTTCTCAGTGATAGAAGATGACAGAACAAGGAGTAATGGTCTCAAGTTGCAGAGGGGGAGGTTTAGGTTGGACATTAGGAAAAACCTTTTCACTAGTAGGGTGGTGTAGAACTGGAATGGGTTACATAGGGAGGTAGTGGAATCTCCTTCCTTAGAGGTGTTTAAGGTCAGGCTTGACAAAGCCCTGGCTGGGCTGATTTAGTTGGGTTTGGTCCTGCTTTGAGCAGGGGGCTGGACTAGATGACCTCCTGAGGTCCCTTCCAACCCTGAGATTCTATGATTCTATGATTCTAACTGTGGAACTTCTCGCTAAGTACCATAACTGCACTGACGTCTGTGAGAAGAAGAATGCAAAAAGCCTCTCCTAACATAGGAATTACGATTGCCCCATGGATCTTCATCCAGGGGTGAAGATACCATGTGGGCAGATATACACAATGTTAGAGCCTGAACTGGCTGCATTGTGAGAATATTTCCAAAAGAACCTGGCCTGGGGATTCATCTGCAAGTCGACTTCTCCAGTCCTTCATGTAAAAAAAGGATGGTAGCCTCCACCTCTGTGTTTGATTACCAAGCCCTAAATCAGATAACAATCCAGAACTGTTACTTGTTACCTCTGATCCATGAGTTGCTGGACTGTGTGGGGGGCCGCCCACATATTCACTAAACTGGATCTCCGGGGAGCTTATAATCTTGTCCATATCCAAGAGGTGGATGAATGGAAGACTGCCTTTTGAACCTGCTATGGCCACTTTGAATATTTAATTATGTCATTCATACTGACTAATGCCCCAGTGATGTTCCAGCACTCCACCACATAGGGCTGGTCCACACTAGGGGCGGGATCGAACTAAGGTACTTCGACTTCAGCTACGCGAATAGCGTAGCTGAAGTCGAAGTACCTTAGTTCGAACTAACGCGACTTACCTCGCGTCCGCGCGGCACCGCGATCGAAGTTCGCGGCTCCTACTTCGAACTCCGGTACTCCGCTCGCCCTGCAGGAGTACCGGAGTTCGAAGTAGCGCGTTCGGGGATCGATCTATCGCGTCCAGACGAGACGCGATAGATCGATCCCCGATACTTCGATGGCTACCCGCTGATCCGGGCGGGTAGTCTGGACGGGGCCTTAATTAACAATGTGCTACAAAACCTACTGGACCAGTTTGTAGCGGTGTACTTATGTCATATATTGATCTTTTCAGACTACATAGACCAACACACCACTCAAGTCCACACAGTCCTGGAGAGACTATGACAACACAATCTCTATGCTAAAGAGCGACCTCATTTGATCAGACCTCCACTGAGTTCCTGGGTTTCATCTGTCCCTGGAAGGAATCAAGATGGATCAGCACAAGTTCCAGGCTGTCTGTGACTGGGCAGTCCCTTGCAATGTGTATGACCTATAATGCTTTTTCTCTTTGCAAACTTTTACGGGATGTTTATGTCAAATTTTTCAAAACAAACTCAGCCCCTCACTGCCCTACTGCAGAAAAACTGGCTGCCCAAGGCCCAGCATACATTCAAGCAGTTGAAGTTTGCCCACTGCTCCAGGATTAGCCCAGCCAGACATGACACAGACTTTTGTTGTAGAAGCTGATGCCTCTAGTACGACGATTGGGGCAGTCCTCTCCCAAAGGCTTGGACCTGAGCAAACACTGCACCGCCTCATTGACTACTTGAGAAAGCTTAGCCCTGCTGAGTGAAACTATGAGAACTTGGACAAAGAACTACTGGCAATTAAGACTACCTTTGAAGAGTGGCGACACTACTTGGAAGGGGCCTGTCATCCAGACCAAGTGTTTACTGATCATAACAACCTGGACTACCTGCACAGGGTCAAGGCCCTAAACCAGTGAAAGCTCTGGTGGGCCCTATTCTTTTCCCAGTTTTATTTGACCTAGACCTATTGCCTTGGAACTAGAAATGGCAAGACTGATGTCTTGTCCTGAAGCTATGGCTTTGACCTACAAGGCCCAGAACCAGCCATCATTCTCAAATCCCACACTTTTCTCAGTGTGACTTGCCACCAGAATCTGCTCATGCTCATCTGCTATGCCTTTGTCTCTGGAATTCCACCTGACGAGTTGGCCATTATCAACAGAGAACCATATGACCCCTAGGAAGGGATCACATTTGCAAGGGACCACATCCCCTAGGACCTGTGAGAGTAGTGGTTCTGTAACTATGCCATGACTCCACCCTGCTAGGACATTTAGGGTGATATAAACCCCAATGATTAACATCCCATTTCTTCTGGTGGCCACCTATGTGCCTCATGATAGAGACTTTTATAGCTTTTTGCCAGGTGTGTGCCTGCACCAAGATCCCATCCCTGAAACCCTGCAGTCCTCTTCAATCTCTGGACATCACATCCTGGCCCTGGGAGGCCACTTCCTTGGACTTTGTGGTGGAATTACCAGAATCCAGTGGTTTCATGATCATTCTGATAGTGGTAAATCACTTTTCTATGATGGCTCACTTCATTCCTTGAATGGGTTTACCCTCCACAGGGGAAACCGCCTGAGTCTAGATAAACAGTGTAGTCTGTCTTCATGGCCTCCTGGATCACATCGCTTCTGTCCAGGGTTGGGGGGCACAGTTTACTGAACACTTCTGGCATGAAGCCTTATGTTTATTAGGAGTCCATGCACACCTGTCTTTTGCCTGTCATCCTCAGTCAAATGGCCAAACTGAAAGAATCAACCCGATCCTCAAACAATACTTATGATGCTATATCAACCAACACCAGGAAGACTGGTCTTCACTGTTACCATATGCTGAGTTCTCATACAATAATGCAGACCATGCATCCACAGGCCACAGCCCCTTCTTTATCAACTATGGGTACCACTCCCAATTTAACCCACACCTACCCACATCTTCCCCCAACCCTTCTGCGTTGGACCTAGTATTGTACAACATATCCAAGAGGAGGTGAAGGGAAATCTTGAAAAGGTAAAAAAGGACTTCAGAAAGCACACAGACTAGCATAGACAATAGAGCCCTGCCTACCCTGTAGGACAAAAGGTGTGGCTTTCTACAGCACACCTCTGCATCGCTGGACCTTCTTAGAAAGTAGACTATTGGTTCCTTGGTCCACGTCAGGGTTCCCTCCCCACTCTGAACTCTGGGGTACAGATGTGGGGACCTGCATGAAACCCCCCCCTAAGCTTATTTCTACCAGCTTAGGTTTAAAACTTCCCCAAGGCCCAAATTTCTTCCTTGCCCTTGGTATTGCTGCCACCACCAAGTGATTTAAACAAACATTCAGGGAGGGCCACTTGGAGCCCTACCTCCCCCAAAATATCCCCCCAAGCCCCTACACCCCCTTTCCTGGGGAGGCTTGAGAATAATATCCTAACCAATTGGTTACCAAGTGAGCACAGATCAAACCCCTTGGGTCTTTAGGACACTGAAAAACAATCAGGTTCTTAAAAGAAGTTTATTTAAAAAAAAAAGGATAAAAGAATCACCTCTGTAAAATCAGGATGGAAGATAACTTACAGGGTAAGAAAAAGATTCAAAACACAGAGGATTTCCCCTCTAGGCAAAACTTTAAAGTTCCAAAAACAGGAATAAACCTCCCTCTTAGCACAGGGAAAATTCACAAGCTAAAACAAAAGATAATCTAATGCATTTCCTTGCTATTACTTACTATTTCTGTAATATTAGATGCTTAGTTCAGATATGGCTTAGGGAGATGTATTTTCCCTGCCCTGGTTCCTCGCTGACCCGGAGAGAACAAAGGAACACAAAACAAAAACCTTCCCCCACAGATTTGAAAGTATCTTCTCCCCTTATTGTTCCTTTTGGTCAGGTGCCAACCAGGTTATCTGAGCTTCTTAACCCTTTACAGGGTAAGGAGGGATTTTATGCTACCCTTAGCTGTATGTTTATGACAGTCCATATTGGATGTGGTGACAAATCAGCTTGGTCACTTCATATCTTCCTGAAAGCAGGATAAACTTTCTTCCTGTCTTTCCTTCATTCTTTTAGTGCTCACAAAAGGTGGTGGAATGACAGGTCCTAGATGAAGTGTGTTGCTTATCCACAAAACGTGTAAATCACAGACTGCAGCAATGCAAGTTCCCACACACTGCCTCACCAATGTGCCTCAAGCCTGAACTGGAGGGTTAATTGCCCATTAAGTCTTTGGCCTCTGTACTGTAAGGCCAGTTAATGCCAAGCACTGGTGTGTGTGTGTGTGTGTGTAGTTGAGTGCATGACACTACTGATCCTCTATAAACTCGACTGAAACCACCATCTTATCTCACACAGGCCACAAAACAATGCACAACTTTTCCAATGAGAACACTTTAGACCTGTCAGAGCAGTGACCAGAAGATTAGTATATTGCTTTTAACACATACAAAATGAGAAATGATTGCCTTCAAAGGAGTACTGCATAAAGGGATCAGGGGGTTATAGTATAGCTAAATAACACTGTTGACAAAAAAAGAAAACATTGTTCTGGTGTATTAGCAGGAGTGTTGTAAGCAAAACATGAGAAATAATTCTTCCGCTGTACTCCACACTGATTAGGCCTCAACTGGAGTGTTACTCGCTTATTGTGTCCAGCTCTGGGTGCCACATTTCAGGAAAGAGACGGACAAATTGGAGAAAGTCCAGAGGAGAGCAACAAAAATGATTAAAGGTCTAGAAAACATGACCAATGAGGAAAGATTGAAAAAAATGGGTTTGTTTAGTCTAGAGAAGACAAGACTGAGAGGAGACTTGATAACAGTTTTAAAGTACATAAAAGGTTATTACAAGGAGGAGGGAGAAACATTGTTCTCCTTAACCTCTGAGGACAGGACTAGAAGCAACGGGCTTAAATTGCAGCAAGGGTGGTTTAGGTTGGTCATTAGGAAAAAGCTTCCTAACTGTCAGAGTGGTTAAGCACTGGAATAAATTGCCTAGGGAGGTTGTGGAATCTCTATCATTTTAAGAGCAGGTTAGACAAACACCCATCAGGAATGGTCTAGATAATACTTAGTCCTGCCATGAGTGCAGGGGACTGGACTAGAAGACCTCTTGAGGTCCCTTTCAGTCCTACAATTCTATGATTCTATGATTTTCACTTCCATTTTAAATCAGTACAAATATAAATGGCTTTGTGTGTGTGCTTTAATTTTCCTTCTTGCAAATGCTTAAGAGACTTTATAAGTCTATCAAAAGACTTAGGAAATGACTAACAGTGATTTCACTTCTCCTTACGCTAAGCAGCAGACTGTTTAATGTGAAATCTTCCTGTGAACTCCAGAGAGCTGAAAATTAGCAATCTGTAGAAAGCAATGAGTGAAATGATGGATACCAGTGGTATATGTCCCATGTAGATACATGTTCAGCATATACATTTGCACAATAATCTGATTAAAATACTGTAAATTGATAAACAAAAACTGTAAAACAGTAAATGTTCAAACACTGTTGTGATTAAATTGGGTGAATCAAAGTACCAGATGCTATTTTTGGTCATGTACCGTGCTGAGATTTTGTTATTGTTACTGACATGCACAACAGCTGCAAGGATAATTTTTATGTTCATTATATTTACTGTGTTGCTGAGAGAATTAGAAGCCTCTGAAGTACATCTTAAAAGGTTTTATTGCCCTATAAAAGACTCTCTGTCACTTTAAACTCCATTAGGAGAGCTGTTTGGGTTAGTAATGAGATTCTTCGGAAGAGGCCAAGACAATAGAGTGTAAAGGTCTTATCCCAGCTCCTTGCAGACAGTAGTACATGTCATGCGGTGACCCAAGAGACAACACTTTTCATAAAGGTTCATTGAATTTATGGCTTGGAATTGCAGTATGGATTCAGCTGGGCCTCTGTTTGTTCCTTTGTTTAGAACTGTACAATACATCTACTCTAAATTCCGGGTTGACAGGCAATATGTGATAATGCTGAAGAAATATTTGCCTAAACTGGTGGTAATTCTACCCTATTTCTTTTGAAGCTGTTGCTGTGTCTGAGTTGTAAAACTGACTTTTTTATTGTACATGACACAGCGGAGAGCTCAGCAATATATGAAGTACTTCATGGTAGGCCCCCCAGTTGAGTGACAAACACAAAATGTTATTACAACCTTTCATGAAAGGCAACATAGATTGGCTTGATCCTAAGTCCTGCTAAGCACCTGGGTCTCCCACAGAAATTAACATGAGTTCAGGTGCTCATTGTTATATTAAGGGTTATCATGTACAAACACTGTCTTCCTCTTAAGACAGGCCCTACAGACTATAATAGGCTACTACTTACACATAATCAAAGGGTTATGATTAGGGGTATAAAATGGCTTCCATATGAGGAGAGATTAATAAGACTGGGACTTTTCAGCTTGGAAAAGAGGCGACTAAGGGGGGATATGATAGAGGTCTATAAAATCAGGAGTGGTATAGAGAAAGTAAATAAGGAAGTGTTATTTACTCCTTCTCATAATACAAGAACAAGGGGCCACCAAATGAAATTAATAGGTAGCAGGTTTAAAACAGAAGAAAGTATTTTTTCACGCAACGCACTGTCAACCTCTGGAACTCCTTGCCTGAGGGTGTTGTGAAGGCCAATACTATAACCGGGTTCAAAAGAGAGCTAGATAGCCATCGATGGACCTATCTTCCTAGAATCTATTAGCCAGGATGGGCAGGAATGGTGTCCCTAACCTTTGTTTGCCAGAAGCTGGGATTGGGTGACAGGGCATGGATCACTTGATGATAACCTGTCTGTTCATTCCCTTTGGGGCAGCTGCCATTGGCCACTGTCAGAGGACAGGATACTGGGCTTGATGGACCTTTGGTCTGATCCAGTATGGCCGTTCTTATGTTTCCTCAGAATCAATTAGGATCAGGCCTTATGCTATTAAATTTTCTGTATAACAGCCCTTTTTATTTATTAATATGTAGAGCAGACTTACAAACTGCTACTTCTCCACTCGCTTGAAGCAAGCCACCAGTTCTTGTGGGTGTTCATTGTTTAACAAGCAATGTCATCCTCATGATAAAATGTGGATTGGCATTTTCTGCACCTGGGCTACTCAATTTTTAATGGGAGTCTTGAATGGCTGGTAAAAAATGCCTGCTACCTGCAGTCCATTTTCAGTATATATTGTTGTCTGCTGTGCTTTGTTGCCTTCAGTGGCGCTACATCTATTTTGAACTTGCTGAGGATCTGGCCCTGAACACTGTATGTTGTGGGGGACCTTTCAAAGCAGAATATGATGGCTGCAGGATGGGTCATTTCAGGACTTGCTCCCTGTTTGCATGAGCACTGCTACTTGATTTGCATCCTCAAATTCCCCTTTGTGCACACAAATGTTACCCTGCTTGGGTGCAAGTACCTGTTGAGCCCTGCTTTGAAAATCCATCCCTAAAAATCTATTTGTCCATTCCAAACTAGACCAACTATATTTCTGAGCTCAGAGTCATTTTCTAGTATATCAGATTTAGACACAAAATTACTCATTTATGAATTGGTTGGAGCCAAATAGGGGGATATCTTTTTCTCCCCATATCATATGTAAATTATCTTGACAGTTAAGTGCTCTCCTAGACTTGTATTTTTTATTGGAATCTCCTGGTGCCTCATGCAATGTGCAAAGCATTCTTTTTATTATCTCTCCATAGCTACTCAGCAAGAACTAGGAATGTGAAAAACATACATGCAAAACCTCTATGTTGCAGTAGTTATAAAATGAGCGATAGACTTAGTTTTATGTCTTCCTTTACATTAAACTGTACATTTCAAAATATATCACTCTAGAACCTTTCCTCAATGACAGTCATTGCTGTGGGGGAAAGAAAACCCACCCAGTTTAATCAAAAGGAGATTATTTTGTCATGGCCAAGAGTAATAGAATGACTTACAGCCACTGTTTTTCTTCGCTGTGGGCATCACTGAATATGAATTGAATATGCTTCCGCAGTTAATGACTGTGTAGGAATTGACAACTTTCCTTAAAGGTACTTTAGACCTGTCTTCTGACAAAATCTATTTTAATAAGTGCCTGCCTTACTGAGGATTTTTCAATGTTTTCATAAAAATGCATCACTTAAGATGAAGCAGCATATAGATGTATGTCTATCAATCTATATATGTGTCCATCCTTTCACAGAGAGATTAGAGGAGGGTGGAAGGGAGGAAGAGGAAGCCTCTGCAGGGGCTGACTATGTTATGGAATATGTTTTCCATGCATAGGGAAAGGAGTGATAACTCACTTGTGCTCTGTAACTTTGAGTTATCATGTTTATCTTTGTGAGTAAAGTTAAAAGTCAGAACAACACCCAGCCCCCCAAATTATACAGTTTTTTTCTTGTCCATTGTTCTTGTTCCTTTATAAAAGTTTTCCAATTTTCTATCCTGAATCTTTTTGTGAAAAAAATGGGCATTATTAAAGAAGCAAGATGACTTGGCTGGCTGATGCTACTCTACTCTGTCTAGAGGAACCTCAGTGAAAATCTTGTAGAATTACCAATACATTTTTGTGTTGACATTAAACATAAACATTTTATGGACCTCACACAGAGGTATCCCCAATACTAGTATTCTCTACATAAGACATGACTACCACTCTGTAGCAACCATTGGTCAAATACTGCTTTTTTTCACTGCAATCACTGTTTATTTGCTATCACTTTCCGTACAGTGTAAATTACCTCAATAGCAGACAGTAAGGGTAATGGCCTGGTCCCACAACCCTAACATTTATGAGTAATCCTGAAGTCAGTGGGGACTACTTGAATGAGTAAGGATTTACTCACATGGGTAAGGATTGCAAGATTGGGTGCAAACTGACTACTTGGAAGAGGCTGGAAATATGGCTATTTCGGCAAGTTCTCAGTGATTGTGTTTGGATCCACATTTACATTATGGTTTAGGATCACGTTTGAGCTCAGGGTTGAATTAGGACAAGGGTTCAGATTCAGATTCAACAGAACTTCAGAGGCCTTGACCATCAGTTTATGGATGGTGGAACTATTTCATTTATTAAATCCAGATTCCCCCAACAAAATCTCAGACCTAAGGGCCACCCCCTGTGAAGACCTCTCTATCTATTCCACCAGAAAGATCAACTAAATACTGGACAGCCATCAACTAAATACTGGACAGCCTCAGGAATGAAAGCCACCAATTCAGAGCAGAGTAGATCTAGGACCATCTTACCCTCCAAGGAAGGGTAAGTTTGCCTGTGTCTGGAACACATCAGGAAAATAATGTTGTGGCTGTGTGTTCGGTGGGAGACCAGATGGAATGAACTTGTGGCACCATGCAGCCACACACTTGGAACATGCTTACGTGCTCCTGGATGCAGATATTAAAAGGGGAGGATCATCACAGTACCCGCAAAGTTTACTGGGTCCCTCACACAAAAGATATACAGACATCATTCTTAACCAGTGATCTGATAAGACAATATCAGACATGCCATGGGGCTTGGTCCTGCTCCATTGAAGTCAACGGGAACAGGATCAGACCTGTAATGAAGGGGCTAACCAGACAATAGGGAGGTAGAAGAAGGAAGGACAGGGTACATCAGTAAGAGAATGCAATAGCTTAGCAAGGGCTAATTTGTTTTGAATAAAGTAAATAAATGTCTTATTTGCTAATTACTTGTAGGCTTCATGGAAAAAATGGGTGGTGGCCTTAGGTGGGCATGCTCTGTAGGGGGAAGGGTGCAAGAAGCCTCTCCACTCTGAGCTGCCCACATAAGGGTTAGGCAGAATTATATAAATATACTCGGAGTGCAGGGGCTGCTCTCTGATCTCTCTGCCACTTGGGTGCTCAGCACTCCAAAAAAGTGGAAAGGAAACAGGGCCATGTCTTTTATTTACACTGGCCACTGGAGCTGTTTGTCCGTGTTGTGGGGGGAGGCTAGTAAGATGCACTGCTCAAAGGGGTGTAGCAGCATGCTCAGTGCCTCCATGACACACAGGAGAATTCAGAAGGGTTTTCTTGGGGTGGTGCAGTTCCTCATTACCCTCAACATAGAGCCCCTAAGTCAGCCCCCCCTGGCCCCCACCCCCTATCCACCCCCCCGCTTCTCGCCCCCTGACGGCCCACCCCGGGACCCCTGCCCCATCCACCCCCCCAGCCCCCTGTCCCCTGACTGCCTCCAGAACCCCCACCCCTGACTGCCCCCCGCCGCCCCATCCAACCCCCCTCCTTCCTGACTGCCCCCCCAGACCACTGCCCTAACCAACCACCCCTTTTCCCTGTCCCCTGCCTGCCCCTGGAACCCCTGCCCCTGCCTGCCCCCTGCCGCCCCTTCCAACCCCCCCCTTCCTGACTGCCCCCCCGGACCCCTGTCCCCATTCAACCCCCCTGTTCCCCACTCTCTGACTGCCCTGACCCCTATCCACCCCCCTGCCCCCTGACCACCCCCCTGAACTCCCCTGCCCTCTATCCAACCCCCCCTGCTCCCTGCCCCCTTACCGCACTGCCTGGAGCACCGGTGGCTGGTGGCATGGCTGCACTAGGACAGGCAGCTGTGCCGCCCAGAGAATTGCGCTGGCGGCGGGGCGAGCTGAGGCTGAGGGGGAGGGGGAACAGCAGGGGAGGGGCTGGGGCTAGCTTCCCAGGCCAGGAGCTCAGGGGCCGGGCAGGAGGGTACCGTGGGCCGGATGTGGCCCGCGGGCCGTAGTTTGCCCACCTTTGCCCAAAGTGGATTCAAGCCCTGAGTAAGAGCTTAAAGTCCTGCAATGAGATGGGTGCTTCCTTGAAGGTGATATTGAGCATTCTCAACCCCCTTGGACTGAAATGAGAGTTGAGGATGCACACTGACACCTCCTATGGGGCACTCACCACTTTTTGGGATTAGGCTCTGTGCACTTAACTGTCTCTAGTTACATGCCAGTGCATATAGTAATGACAGCTGTTATTAAAAGAGCTAAACCAGAAAGTAGCACCTCATGCTTGATAGTTACATAAGAAAATACAATAGTTAGTTAGTGTGGATGTAAATTTGGCAGCATATATTTTTCTGCCTATTTTATTCTTGTGCTGAATTATTTCCTCTGTCTTTATAGCTGACAGTTCTTTATGTTGGTTTTTCCCCTTGCACTGTATATAGCATTTGCCTTACCATTAATAGTGTCACCTGTCATCTTCTCACTCATAATGACAATGCTCTTGAAGAATAAACTGCAAGAGAGAAAAATAGCCCAGAAGTTAGTTTTGTGGAACAGGAGATCAGTTGTTTTACGGAATATTTTTTCAGTGAATTAAGGTTAAATTAACTGTAACACTTGGGTTATTTTATCAGATCTCCAGACTAAACAGGTGAGCACCTGGGTACGACAATGATGGGTGCATTTCAAATGCCTAAAGTAGATTACTGAACAGGAGTGGCAGCAACCACTATAGTGAAGCTTATGTAAGAACTTCCCTGTTTTCAGTCCCCTAGAACTTTTTAAAGCTTTCACTTTTTGAATGAAATTTTCCAGACTTGTTCCCTGTTTGGTTGTGAATTTTTGTTGAAACTTTGAGCCAAAACAGTTCAGCTGTTTTTAAAGTATGACAAGAATAAAACCAAAACACTTTCCCCATGATAAACCCCATTCTAATAGGGCTTGATCCACCTCCTATTGTAATCAACATGAATCAGTTTATGCCCATAATTGAACTCTCCAACAGGCCAAATAGTAAAGCCCTATATCCCTCAACCCATCTCCCCCCTTTGGCCTGGAAGATGGATGTGCTTTGAAATATGGTTGGAAGTTTAACAATTCCAGGTTCTGGCAGTTCAAGGAAGGAAGTGGGGAAGATTTGTGGGGCATATATGGAGAATACCTACCAGCACCCCTTCCTTTTAAATCAAGGAATCTCTAGCTAACAGCCTCCACTGGTAGTAACTGTAAAACATTATCTGGGGCGGGGCGCGGGGGGGGAGAGAAAAAAGGGAGAAACTTTTAAAAGACCCTTAATGATTTAGAAGCAATGAGACTAGGAAGTCAATGGAATCTATGTTTCTAATTAGAGGTGGTCAGATATTTTTTGTTGAAATAGATTTTTGACAAAAATGCCATTTGGTGATATCAAAACACAGAAAAAGTGTCAGTTTTGATAAAATTTCATTAAAAAAACCCTGATGCATTACAATGTTGAAATATTCTGTTCTGATATTTTCAGAATGGAATATTTTGTCTCTTTTATTGAGTTTTTGAAACAAAATTTAATTGTTATATACTTTTAAAAAAAGTTTTAAAAGGTCAAAATTTGAATGAATTGTTTAGATTTTATCAAAGGAAATCATCTTGATTGACCCCAAACAAAAATTTGTTCAGAATTTTGATTTCTGGGAAGTCTTGAAATTTTTTGTGCTCTATTTTGGAAGAGGAAAAAAAATTAATAACTATGGAATTTTCTGCAAAACAGAAAATTCCGTTCCCACCCAGGTGTACTTCAAAGTCCATTTGGTGAATTTGAAAGCTAATCCATTCCAAAGCATTGGCTTGTGTGTTTTCCAGCTGGAGGAGAATTTCAGAAATGTTGAGGTTAACCAAATAAGATACGTTTGAGAAAAAAAATACATATTTTACCTCATAGACTCATAGACTTTAAGGTCAGAAGGGACCATTATGATCATCTAGTCTGACCTCCTGCACAATGCAGGCCACAGAATCTCACCCACCCACTCCTGTAACAAACCCCTAACCTATGCCTGAGTTATTGAAGTCCTCAAATCGTGGTTTAAAGACCTCAAGGTGCAGAGAATCCTCCAGCAAGTGACCCGTGCCCCACGCTGCAGAGGAAGGCGAAAACCCTCCAGGGCCTCTGCCAATCTGCCCTGGAGGAAAATTCCTTCCCGACACCAAATATGGCGATCAGTTAAACCCTGAGCATGTGGGCAAGACTCAAGAGCCAGCACCCAGGAAAGAATTCTCTGTAGTAACTCAGATCCCACCCCATCTAACATCCCATCACAGACCATTGGGCATATTTACCTGCCAATAATCAAAGATCAATTAATTGCCAAAATTAGGCTATTCCATCATACCATCCCCTCCATAAATTTATCAAGCTTAGTCTTTTGAAAGGTTCTCCAACATTTTTTGTAAAGTCCTCTTCCAGCCTAGAAAATTATTCTGATCACTTGTTCACAGGCAGTTAAGAATTCAACTTGGTTGTCTGACAAGAAATGTGGTTGTCCCAGTTTTGGGGCTTTGGCTTCACTGCTGCTGTGATTGTCTGATGACACTTCTCAGCATTCTGCTTGTTTTGTTTTGGACTGCTAATCTAGTATTTTCCATTTTTATTCTCTTGTTATTAGTGTCCAACTTTTACTTGGACTTATGTTTCATTTTGCCAGTGCTTCAATATAAATTAAAATACCACTTTCACTACCAGTCTGAGCCATAACTGAGACTACGTAATAGCTTATTTTAAATTTGAGTAAAAAACCCTCTGATACCTAAATAATATATTAAAAAGTCTTTCACTCCATGGATGTTAATGTAGGTTGATCCAAGATTAAGGCTATTTTTGCCAGCAATTTGCAGAGTATTTTAATATCTCCGAGATTGAATTATTATTTTTTTACTGTGTAAGCCAATGTTAAACAAAGTGGCCAACTTTTGGATGATCTCATGTTGCATTCTGTGGAGAAATCTAGTAATAGGAGCATCTTGTAGACAAAGTAATACACTTTATGCATTTCACTTGAGCAGCAGAACAGTCATCTATATATAGGGAAAAATTAAAATTGGTGGAATAGTGAGAAGAAACGTAGTATTGTGGCTAAGGCTCTTTGGTGTGGGCCTTAGGATGTCTGGGTTCAATCCCCAGTTCTACCGTTCATTTCTTCAATGAGCTTGGCCAAGTCGCTTAATTCCTCCCCTGTAAAATAGGGATAATGACACTTTGTCAAGTTTATAAACTCCTTGGAACAGGGTCTGTCTCTTACTCTATGTATGTATAGTGCCTACCACAATGAGACCCGGGTCTCTGGGCAGTACTATAAAATTGGAGAGGGTCCAGAGAAGAGCAACAAGAATGATTAAAGGTCTTGAGAACATGACCTATGAAGGAAGGCTGAAAGAATTGGGTTTGTTTAGTTTGGAAAAGAGAAGACTGAGAGGGGACATGATAGCAGTTTTCAGGTATCTAAAAGGGTGTCATAAGGAGGAGGGAGAAAACTTGTTCACCTTAGCCTCTAAGGATAGAACGAGAAGCAATGGGCTTAAACTGCAGCAAGGGAGGTTTAGGTTGGACATTAGGAAAAAGTTCCTAACTGTCAGGGTGGTTAAACACTGGAATAAATTGCCTAGGGAGGTTGTGGAATCTCCATCTCTGGAGATATTTAAGAGTAGGTTAGATAAATGTCTATCAGGGATGGTCTAGANTGTTGTGAGCAAGACACGAGAAGTCATTCTTCCGCTCTACTCTGCGCTGGTTAGGCCTCAACTGGAGTATTGTGTCCAGTTCTGGGCACCGCATTTCAAGAAAGATGTGGAGAAATTGGAGAGGGTCCAGAGAAGAGCAACAAGAATGATTAAAGGTCTTGAGAACATGACCTATGAAGGAAGGCTGAAAGAATTGGGTTTGTTTAGTTTGGAAAAGAGAAGACTGAGAGGGGACATGATAGCAGTTTTCAGGTATCTAAAAGGGTGTCATAAGGAGGAGGGAGAAAACTTGTTCACCTTAGCCTCTAAGGATAGAACAAGAAGCAATGGGCTTAAACTGCAGCAAGGGAGGTTTAGGTTGGACATTAGGAAAAAGTTCCTAACTGTCAGGGTGGTTAAACACTGGAATAAATTGCCTAGGGAGGTTGTGGAATCTCCATCTCTGGAGATATTTAAGAGTAGGTTAGATAAATGTCTATCAGGGATGGTCTAGACAGTATTTGATCCTGCCATAAGGGCAGGGGACTGGACTCAATGACCTCTCGAGGTCCCTTCCAATCCTAGAATCTATGAATTTATCATTCAAATATGTACTTAATAGCAAAAGTCCCACTGACTTCAGTGAGTACAGGATCAGGCACATAGTAGAGATGTTCTGTTATGTGGAACAGTCCTTGCCATTTAAAACTTCTCACATCACTGCATTGAATTGTTTCCTTACCACCTCCATTTTTGTCATGTTATTTCTCAATGTCCTTGAAAGTTTTTATCTTAAGACGCATTTTCCAGCTGGAAATTCCTGGATACAGCTACGTACAGAGTCTGTAGTGTCTTGCAGTACAGAAGAGACAAAACTGTTGTAACAAATATAAAGTGAACCCTTCACTGGCCATAGACAGACCCTGTAGCTCTCTCTGTCTCTTTAACACTTGGACTGATTTAAACAGCCTGTGATGCCTCATGTCCTCAAATAGGATTTCCCTAATTCTGATGTGAACAGTTACAGAACCTTGTTCTAAACTACAGGGCCCATGAGTGAAGCTCCTTATTCAACAAATAGGTCAGTAAAGAGTGAGACAAGACATTTTGGGGGCAGTTGGGGTTTTTTGGCTAGAAGGGGGGTGTCAATGTTGTGAGTTGACGATGAGTGAATTCTGACGATGGAAAGGTCTTTTGGGGGATGAAGGTTTTGCAGCATTTCCTAAAAATGGTCAGATTGCATTTAGCTTATCTCCTCTGGAAGTTTGTTCCATAGCCAGATCCCCTCGACCAAGAATGCTTTGTCCCTAGCTTTCACATGCTTTTCCCTGGGCTTTGTGATCTGCATTGTTCCAGAGAAGCACAGCTGTTGTGAAGTTCACAGATCGAATTTCAGTATTAAATGTAGCTGGGGATTAATCCAATGAATTGCTTTGAAGTGTAGGGCCAAACTCTTAAACTGGCATTGGATGCTGATTGGGAGCTGCTGCAGGGACTTGAGAAGGGGCCTAATGTGTTCATTTCAGCCTAAACCATAGAGAAGGAAGGTAACTGCATTCAGCATCTAGCTGGAGCCTGTGCATTCAGCTTCACATACAGTGAATTACAGTAATCCAGCCCAGATATGACAAATGCATGGATCACTATAGTCAGATCCTTGTCCAGGAAGAAGGGATATAATTTCCTAGAGAGCTGGAAGTTAAAGAAAATGTTGTTAAACACTAATAGTATGTGGTCTTCCATGTTTAGTTATGAGTTAAACAGGGTCCCAAGGTTTTGCGTCCCTTTGATAAATAAGGGGCCTTTGATGGAAGGTGGAGACAATGTCTTGACAAATTCTTCAAAGAGTTGCCCCATTCCAGCCAGCAACACTTTTGTCTTGCCTGAGTTCAGCTTGATCCAACTGCTTTTCTTCCAAGAGATGATCTCTTGTAGGCATTCTGGCATCATCTCAGTAACAGCAGTGCCAGTGGAGAATGAGATACCTAGCTGAGTGTCTGGTGTATTTTTGGCAGCTGAGTCTATGGCATTTTACTATCTCTCCCAGTGGTCTCACATAGATAGGATGGATTAGAAAAGAGGATGGAACTTTATGGGAGCCTGCAGATGAGGGTTGTGATGTCTCAGGTCTTGAGCTGAAGGGCCAAAATCCATTTGCTGTGGATGTAAAATCTTAACTACAGTTTCTGCTAAGAACTTTTCATATAGACCCGGATGAGGACTAGCTAACAAAGAACAATACATGGCTAAGAGAAAGCTGGGGTAAACAGATAACCTTGTGTGTTTCAAGTCAATGAGCAAAGTTAGCATAACCTCGAATGTAATTGGGCGTCCTTATTGCGAGTTATAGATGCATGAAGCGCTGAGAAAAGCCTCACGGTTACTCCCTAATGCGGGGAGGAGATAGTGGTACAATACCCCTCAGATCCCAGACAGAGTTCAGGGACAGGCCTAATATAATTGACATAAGTTATGACACCCTCCCCTCACAGATGTATGCCAATCCTAGCCCACAGAAATGCAAGGATAAACTTATAAACAATTGTTATTGTTAAATACTAATTACTGCTTTTTTTGCTTTAAATCTCCATGAATGTATCTGTTGGTCAATGGGGAGAGCTGCTACCTCATTCCCCTGGACCTCAAAATTAGGATTTAATTTATATACTTTAATAGACGTAGTTTGGGGGTAATTACCTGATTGTCAGCAATATGTTAATTTGAGCCTTGGGCGGAGCCATTATGTAATCTTTTAGACCATTGGCTTATTGTGCTTATGTTGTCTTGCTGCTAGAACCTATCCAGGGCTTGGGAAAACCCATCCTGGTCGCTTTTCTCTGCCCAATGAGCACCCTATATAATCTATTGTAATTAATTGTTCTGCAGTGTCTCTGAGCCTAATAAGCAAAGTGACACTCTGCCAGCGCTGTGCGTAATAAACTCCTGTGCTTGACTCTACACGGTGTGGATTACTGTTCCTTCAGAGCCCAGGCCTGGGAGTCCCCAGACAGATGTCACATCATGGCCTCCACACAATGGCTAGCGAAAGCAGGTGGGCTGAGACACTACTAGGGCTATAGCCCCAGCCAAGGCACCAACCATGGCCGCTGAGATTGGAGGATCGCCCGGCTCCACTGATTGGTCCAAGTACACTATTTAAGCCAGGAGGAGGAGAAGGAAGTTTGTCTGAGCAACAAGGTGGTTTCCTGTTGTGGCTGTATTGGGCCCTGCTTGTGCCTGCCTCCTGCTCCCTACCTTGTTCCTGCCTTTGCTCCTATTCCCACTGTGCTTGATCCTTGCTTCTCTTCCTGCCCTTATGCCTCACCTCCAATCCTCAGTGATCAGTCCTGGCTCTGACCCCAGCCTCTGACTTCTCACCCTGATTCTGACCCTAGGCTCTGGCATTAGCATCTGACCTTGTCTCTGACCCGCAACTTTAACTCCTGTTTCTGGCTCTCGTAAATGGCAGTTGACTCTGGTGTTAAGCCTTAGCTTCATCCCCCAACCTGTATACCTGCTCTGCCCACTAGACCTGACTGCCTACATCCCAGCCCATAACAAAGGCCTTCAGAGAGGAGAAACTGTTGTTCATTGCTACTCTCTAAGTTCACTTCACATATCACTGATATGGTATAACACTTTGGTCAATGTTTTGGGGCTGATTCATATGTTATCCAAGCTAGTTCACCCAGGTCTAATTAATTAATATCCTATCGCACTAGAAGAGCATAATATATTTAAAATAACTTAAACTTAAATTCCAATGAAAACTGCATTCAGATACATGGTTGACTAAACCCTGTCCCAGTACCAGTGAGTGATCACTGTATTTTCCAAAGCACATATTGGTGAATACCATGTAGCCACTGCCTCTGTCCTGATGCAGAGAGCATATAGGAGAGCATATAGCCAAGTGCAAGAACATAAGTAATTCTTGAGACTTCTAAGTCTGCAATGAAGAAGAAAATTTACTCACCAAAATGAAAGTCATCTCTAGGAAAGGATAGCTTGGGGGGAGGGAGAGGCATAGCTCAGTGGTTTGAGCATTGGCCTGCTAAACCCAGGATTATGAGTTCAATCCTTGAGGGGGCCACTTAGGGATCTAGGGCAAAATTGGTCCTGCTAGTGAAGGCAGGGGGCTGGACTTGATGACCCTTTGGGGTCCCTTCCAGCTCTATAAGATAGGTATATCTCCAAATATAAAGGATGGGACAGATTTATCGAAACTATAAAAGATCCAAAGGATCAATGTGTTCAGCTTTCTGTTTCTTTAATGACTTTCCTAATGCTATAGAGAGCAGAATTTTCAGGTCTGTATGTGATACTAAACAGAGAAAAAATACCAAAAAAATGAACAATGAAATTAGTCACATATGGACATAAATCATGTAGATGCTTTTTTCTAAGAGACAAATGTAGAATGTAGAAACAAATTCTGGCACAAAGAATCCAATGAGGTAACAAATAGAGAGGCGCTGTGGCATATTACTAGGAGTTTGAAATAAATTTGGGAGTTGTTATTAGAGAAATTCCCCATGGCCTTCAACCCACTGTGCTTCTGTATTGAAGATGGAAAGAGAATTGCCAGAGAAATACAGTATAAATCAAAGAAGATAGTATTATTGTATATAAAGTAGTTAGAAGGCACCTAGAGTACTATAAACAACAACGAACATCACATCTTAGAAAAGATGTAAGTGCCCACAAGTGTGCAATACTGAGCAGACAGATTTGGTCTCCGAGGTATTTGTGTGAGGAACCTGGGGATGTTTTTAATGGCAAAGGGAAGATTTTGTGCTGATGTATTTAAGATTTTCAAAATGATATAAGAGATTAGTAGAATAGGCTCACCCTGATCTTCCAATTATTCATCATAGAATCATAGGGTTGGAAGGGATCTCAGGAGGTCATCTAGTCCAACCCCCTGCTCAAAGCAGGACCTAATCCCCAACTAAATCATCCCAGCCAGGGCTTTGTCAAGCCTGACCTTAAAAGCCTCTAAGGATGGAGATTCCACCACCTCCCTAGGTAACCCATTCCAGTGCTTCACCACCCTACTAGTGAAAAAGTTTTTCCTAATATTCAACCTAAACCTCCCCCACTGCAACTTGAGACCATTACTCCTTGTTCTATCATCTGCTACCACTGAGAACAGTCTAGATCCATCCTCTTTGGAACCCCCTTTCAGGTAGTTGAAAGCAGCTATCAAATCCCCCCTCGTTCTTCTCTTCTGCAGACTAAACAATCCCAGTTCCCGCAGCCTCTCCTCATAAGTCATGTGCTCCAGCCCCCTAATCATTTTTGTTGCCCTCTGCTGGACTCTTTCCAATTTTTCCACATCCTTCTTGTAGTGTGGGGCCCAAAACTGGACACAGTACTCCAGATGAGGCCTCACCAATGCCGAATAGAAGGCAGCTAAATATCAACTGAATAGCACCTGCCCAAAGCAATACAGGGGCTTTGGCAAGTATTCAAGGGGTTACTTCTTGTTTGTCCGCCTACCCAGCCCTTAATTCCATTGGAACTATGTGACCAGACAATACCCTCTAATGTTAGCCATTGAAAGGGTGAAAGGAGTGGAAAACTTGCTCAGATTGTCAAAATCTGTTGCAGGAGAATAGGTTAGCTAAGTGACATTATGCCCTCTGACTTGCAAAAGTCCCTGAAGCTTGGCCTAGTTGGGTTCCAGGTAGAGTAGAGCAGGAAGGGTTGGAATCACTCAAGATCTACTCTATTTAGGAATTACGAAGCTACAAGAAAGAATCAATCCTGACCCTGTCAGGGTTAACTCCTACGTATTTCTGCTCTGCACGTCCCAGTCGCCTTGCCCCAGTCATGGACCAGGATGCAAGGGCAGTGGAGTTCCTGAGGAACCTGTGTTTTCATAAGGGACATGAGTTTTTTTGTGGGTGCACTGAGATTTCTACAAGGGACACCTGTGGAGCCAGAGGCTTGTGGTACCACTGGTGGGCTATCAGACACTGCCTGTATGGGAGGAGGGGGATGATGCAGTGGAAACACGGCAGTCTCAAAGCATTTAAATCAGACCTTTCCACAGCAATTTACACGAGCGGGCCGTGATTCATAGTTTCATAGATTATAAGGCCAGAAGGCACTATTGTGATTTAGTCTGACTTCCCGTATAACACAGGGCATAGGACTTCTGTGAATTAATTCCTGTTTCATCTGGCCCTATTAATCTCAGTCCCTTCTTTGTTTGACTCTATTGACTTCACTGGTATTACACCAAGGGTAAATTTGGCTATTGTACCGAACATGCATATCCTGAGAAAGTTACAAATTACAATTTCTTCCTTAGCTCATCAAGGCCTTGTCTGTGCATGCTTCTTTTTAAATGTCCCACTGGTCTTCTACTTCTGGTGCAGATCCACTGAGAGCAGCAGTCAGGGGTAGCTAGCGTAGAGACACAACCAGCAGCCTCTGGCCTCTTAACAACCACATCAGCTAGATCTTGTCTGAGCAGTATTGGACAACATAGTGCTGTAAAATGCTTGCAGGTGGATTCCGTTAGTGTTCCCACCACTGCTAGCACCTGTGAAGCTGCAACAGTGGGAGATTTTAAGAAAAAGGGTGAAGGCAACACAGGCTGGTTGGCCAGGGTGGACATGTGAGCTAAATGAAAGTTTAAATTGAAGAAGAGCCAGTTTGAGAGTGTCATGTAAAGAGTGTAGTAATGGTTGCCCTGCAATGAAGACACAGTAATACTTAACAATCTGCCCCACATTGTGTTTAACTCAGGCACTGTGGTTACTTTCTCCAGACCTGAAGAAGAGCTCTGGGAAGCTCAAAAGTTGTCCCTTTCACCAGCAGCAGTTGGTCCAATAAAAGATATTACCTCACCCACCTTGTCTCTCTCTGATCCTGGGGCCAACACAGCTATGCCACCATTACAAATAGTAAGACTTAGCACTAACATAGAACTTTTCATTTTCAAAGGCCTTTAAAACTCCCCAAATGTTTTAAAATATGAAATAAGTCAACGTAACAGTGTTTTATGGGCATTAGCTAGTTCACAGTTCCTCTCTGAGATAGGTAAGGATTATCATCTCTGTTTTATAGATGTTACATAATGTGTCCTTGGCCACATAAGGAGACGACATCTGAGCTAGGATTAGAACTTGGGAGTTCCTAGCCCCCAGCCTATCCACTGTTAGATTATTTAAACCTAGAGTCTGACTGCCTTTTACACAGACATAGAGCGGGAGGGTGAGGGATTAAGAAGCCTTCTCTCCGCTCTTTCACAGACTAAGAGCAGGCCAAGATGAAGCCCCGACACTCAGAAGGGAACAGGGTTGCTTCTGAGATGCTTCCTATCAATACAGAAGAGACAGGAAGGGATGCAAACAGGAGAGTAAATATGCAAAGCCCAGACTCCAACCGCTCCCCTCCCCCCCAATAGCTAGTGAAGCTGGCTGCAGGGTGAGGAGTAGGCTGCACCCTTTGTAGGGGTCTAACAGTTTGTGCTCTCCTCAGTGCACTCTGGGAGCCCAAATGCCTTTGGTGCTCCCACCGCAGGACGGTTCCTAATAGCGGGTCAAATATGATGTCTAAAAATACTAATATCAGTAACAATACAACTAGTTATGATAATAGGCCAGACCTTTTGGGGTGGGTAGTCCCTGTTGCTTTGAGGTACAGAAGCTCTACACCCACTGGCAGTTGAGGATTCAGAGCAGCTGTTCAGCTGCTGTGCTCTTTGGACCCGTGTAGTCCCAGAGAGGAGGTAACAGCACATGCAAACCCAGGGGACCACTCCACCAGCCCTCTGCTGCTTCTGTGTCCTGTGTATATATTGGTTCAAATACGCTGCTCATGTAGATGGGCCCAGATCCATTGGTTCCAGTGGAGCAAACAATCATGGTCAGTCATGGGTTGCATGTTGATGTTATCTCTCTTCCCTCATAAAAGAGGCTCTCCACAGGAAAAAAAAAATGATTTGAAGAAACACCCTTATCTACCCGGGTGACTAGAAGGCCTGGGACATGTACTCTTTTTGTGTCTCTGTGTATGTTTATTCTATATTAAGTGAATACAATGGTGAAGGGTACCTGTGATAGACTTCTACCTCATTAACTGTCGTCGTGGCTTGTTTGTAGTGCTGTGCTGCTGTAAATTCAGTGTTGCCGTTTTCAGCAACTTTTATCATGAGCCTCACGTCTTTCATAAAGCCCCCAACTGTTGCAATCACATTAGTACCTGAAAATCTCCCTAAGAAAGCTGAATTTCTAGCCCTCCTGGCTGGAGAGGAACGCTTAAACCAGCTGTTAAATAGAAAGAACCCTACAATTGTTATTTTTTTAATTTCATGATTTTGTTGGGCGCCTGACTCATGATTTTTGAGTGTTTGGGGTTGGCAATAATGTAAACTAGTTAAATAAAAAAGATCCACCCTTACAAAGGGATGCTTTTTGAAACCAAACGATGTGACTGTCAGTCAATGCTCACTGACTGCATATGTGGCGATCAAGTACCCACTAAAACTGATCCAATATCTGATTTTTTTTTAATACAAAAAGAAAACAGCACTTCAAAACATACAGGAAGATGTTTAGTATATAGTGGCAAAACATGTGACATAAATCTGTGTACAACAGAACTGGCATGACAGGTAATTTGTAACCTAATTCAGAAAAGACAAATAGCAATAAAAGATAATATATAGCTTCATTTTAAAACTGTCAACCAAGAGATTAGCTAAGGTATAAGGTAATTGGTTTTCATGTTCTATTAAAATCTGCTAAACAATTATTTTTTGCAACAAAAAAAAATGCTTTCATGTTTGTGAAACAACCTATCAGTGATCTATGCAGTGATGCAGAAGTTTTTTTATTAGAACTACTTTTACATCCAAAGTTAGAATATTCAGTGGATTTTTGGTGTATCAATTTGGGGGCAGAAGAAGAGTCTGTACTTCAATGTAATCGGACAGGAATATTTGTAGGGATAAACTAGTAACATTATTAAACTTGTGGGTTACATTACCCTAGAAGTAAAGTAATACAAGTAGACAGTGAAATATCATTAAAAGGTTGCACCAGAGATGATTATACCCTGTTTACAGGAATGAGGTTCAGATATACCATCTTTGGATGACTGTAATGGAAAGTGAAACAACTTATGAAAATAACATTGAAGGTGGAGTGAGTCTTCTAAATAAGAGAAAGAAATTAGCAGTTTTCCCTTGCTTACATTTATGGACCCTCACTGACTTTGATGGGGTTGCATATGTATAACAGATCTTTTCCAGATTTCTAAGCTTATGTGAGTCAATTCCCCATGTCTACCAGAATGAATGTGGAAGAAAAGTAAATAGAAGATGCCTGGGCTAGAACAGATGAGTAGGAGATGAGAAGCAGCTGAGAGGGGTGGTGGTACAGCAGACACAAGGAGCCACCACAGTTGCAAGGGAAAAGCAAAGAGATAATTGAAGCTGGCCAATATCATAGTCAATATGATGGCCTATGAGTGAATGAGCTCTCTTGATTTCCCAATCTTGTCAACTCCTCTTGTTTTACTCATATTGCCTCAGTCTGTTCACAAAACACATATAATTTCCAAAAGCTCCTGGTTGACAGCCGCAGAAAAACAGCTACTTCATTTGCCTAAAAGGTAAATAACACAAGTACGAGATACAAAATTAACCCAAGCACTGAGCCCCAACAGTAGCACACATTTTTAAGTAGTGCATGAAAATTTACAGCTCTTTCTGTAATATTGAGCACTTCAGATGTCTGGAAACCATGTTCTCAACCAAAGATGAAGACCTACTCAATGCAATAAACCCCAGCTGAGTTATTGCTTAAATTACTTTAATATCTTGAACAAAATGCTTTTGAATCTTATTAGATTGGAATAGCTCTTTAAAACATTCATGAAGGTTGCATTGATTGTGGGTTGTTTGTCTTGGAATTACATGATCATGGCTTCAAAATGCATGACTTCAAGATGCCTGTTGGACATTTAATGTTTCATTAATCTTAATTCTGACCTCTTTCGAAGTCTGAGTTTGTGAAGTACTGTACCAACCTACATTGGGGGAATGGGCATTTTCACCCAATTATTAAAATCAACAATGTTCCTTTCAAGTCCATGCAGAAGTTTTGATACATAGGGAGCATGCTGTTACAGAATGCCATGATTGATTATGAGATTGCCCATTGCATAGCCAAGGCCAGCTCTGAATTTGAAATGCTGTCACACTGTCTATGGAACGATAGGAGCATCTGTTAGGCAGTTGTGCTTTTATGTGGTTATGAGACATGGACAGTGTATTGTTGTCATATCAGGAAACTTGATCAGTTCTGTAGACACTGTCTGTAGTCTATCTCCATGGTCAAACAGTGTTTGTTGAATCCCAGTGCATCGACACCAACATCAGACTCTTCCCTCCTGTCCCATTTAAAGTATTCCAGATACTATTTATAATGTTTGCTGTGTGCGTTAAATGTTTGTGTTACTAAGCAACTGTATGGTGCCCTCTCTTTGCAGTTGACTGGAAACTACTGACATCTATTTATCAAGTTTTTACATACGATAGCCCTGAGGTTTAACTGGGCTGTTCAATGCTTTCTGAATAGTCCTGAAAAGACAGAACTCTGGCCTGTGCTTTAGTGAAGCTGAGCTGCAGGAAGACAGGGAGTGTAATAGTTATGCATAATGTTGCCTCAGCAGCCCTCTCCCCTGTTACAAATGCACATCTATATTCTTTGCCCCTTGTCCTGACCCTCTTGCCCTTCCCTATGAGCCCATCCCTCTTCTGTTGCTCTCCTCTTAAGCTCTTTCAGTAGAGAATCTGGGCTTGATTCTCATTTACACTAAGGCAACTCTGGCAGCATAATGAGGATTTAAGGTATGTGTAAAAGTAGCTTATATCCAGTTTAATGTCCCTTTCGACTGCCAAATTTCTGTAAAGTGGTAGCATAAATAAGAATACCTAGCTCTTCTACAACACTTTTTATTAGTATTTCTCAAAGCATTTTACAAAGGGGGTTAGTTTCATTATTCCCATTTTATAGATGGGGAAACTGAGGCACAGAGTGGTGACGCACCCAAGGTGGCCAGCGGCAGAGCTGGGAACAAAACTCAGGTCTTCCGAGTCCCAGTCTAACGTTTGTCTAGTAGTCCAGAGTGCCTTTTAAATGAGAATTAGACTCACTGGGTTAATCTGTTCTGCAGTGCACCATGCACCTCTGTAGCGCTGTGTAAGTAGTGAAGAATTAGTATGTTCAAACATTAGACTGTGGTGTGTTTGAGAAATCAAGAGTCTACAAGGAGAAAATGGTCTCTCACTCTCCTACAAGCAGTATTTCCCTCCCTGTTGCTTATGGTGTCTCATCCACTCAACACTCCCCCATCTTTCTTTCCCTCGCCATGAACTTTGCACTTTGTTATGTAAATTAGACTACTGCAAACTCTTTGGAGGAGGGGTCCTTGATGTTTTTATTGAGCTGTAAAGTGCCCTGCTCACTTATGGACTATAAATATAATTCGAGCTGCTGAAGGACTGGTATGGAAGAAAGATTGAAATTTTCAATGCAAGACCAGTTCTGTGGGCTCTGCCTAGATTGAGGCAAGCAAAGGAAATGATCTGTGGTTCCTAGGAGTACAAGGAGGAAGATGTGTTTCCACATTGGTAGCAGTCCTCTGTAGCAAGAGTTCAGATTGATGAAGCAGGCAGAGAGTAAATCCAGAATAACACAACTCCAGTGCAGAGCACCTCAGCTAAGAATAAGAGAGTTTTCAGCTGTTTATTGGGCTGGGAATTTCAAATCTGCACAGGATGAGGGGATTAAAATTCTATAGTTATTTACTTTTGATTTGTGCAATATTTGCTTTTAAAGTCAGAAGAGCAAATTAATAAAAGTAGTACACAGCAGGGAGAACACGAGCTGCGAAGAACACATGAGCTGGATAGAGGTTAACAAATAACATAATTAGTTTTCTACATGTTTTGTTTATTTGGGAATATGGTTATATTAATATCAAAGATTAGATGTAATCACTGATACCTAGTGGTTTGTACGTGTACGTGCTCGGCTGAACAAAGAGAATTTGAAATGCAGAGAGTAGAACTCTTACAAGCTGGAGTCGTGAATTTCATAATAAGTTTCTTGGAGAACACAGCTGACAGCTCGACTTCACAATGTCCTTCCTATGCAGCTGGGTAACTTCTGCGCCCTTGCTTTTCACTGTACTGTCCCTTGCAGTAAACAGAAACAGGGCATGGTTGTGCTAAATCTAAAGGGAATTCTTACTGAGGCTATTGGTCTCAGAAGACATTATTGTTCTTGCTTGCTAGTAGCTATGTGATTAAAGCTAGCCTAAGCTGCTTTGCATCAACACACAGAATCTCCCTAAATCCTGATTTGAACTATTCAGTTATAGAAGGGACTGCAGACTATATCCTATTATTCACTGTGCTTGTGTGTTATACTTTCCCCCACCCAATGTCTGTCTGGTCTATTTAGATTGTAAGATCCTCAGGGCAGTGACTGTGTACCAATGTGTCTGTACAACACCTAGCACAATGGGGCCCAATCTTGGCACTACTGTAATAAACATGGTTAATAATACTTCCATGATTCCGTATGTTATCGTACTGCAGAATAATCTGGTGTTACCCTTTTTTCAGTCTTATAAACAATTATTTGCATTCTTACCATTGAGCAAGGAAGGGATGACTAGGGAGAAAATAACCCCCACCCCCTCCGCCTCGCCAAAACTTTGTACAGGTGGTACCATACTTACCTGCTCTGTCTTCTCACAGCTAACAGCTACCCGGGCTCTTTATTTCTATAAACTTCTGCCACTGGAGTGGAGTTCTCCCTTCAAAATGGCAATTTAACAGTGATACATGCAAGTAACCATCTTTAGCTTGAATGGCATCAGCATACACTTTAGGCCAGATCCTCAACGGGCAGAAATGATCATAGATCCATTGACTTATAGTTCCTCTTATTCTCATTAGCATCTATGCACAACATAGACCCTGTGGTCAGGACATGACATTCCATGATGTTACAATCAGGTGTCTTGTGATCTTGGCCAATACGTTGCAGTTTATTGCAATCTAGTTTTTTGTAGCATCACCTATTGGCACATCTTTTACAGTAATCTTATGACCTTACTGGTATAGGGGTATTCCTAAATCACTCACTCATGTCAAGTGTTCTTAAGCCTATGGTCTAGTAACTTCAATCTATTTAGCATAAATTGATTATATATGAAATGGGATATGAATTGACCATAACATCACATAATACAATGATAAATGAGTGATAAAGTGAACTAATTGACTATATAGAGTATTCCATTAATTTCTGAGCACATAACTGCCAGAAAGATGCTGACAAATTGGATTATGTTTAAAGATGAGAAACAAAAATGGTTAGAGAGCTGGACAAACTTTTAAAGAAATATTAAAAGAGATAAACACTTTGGCTAAATGATTACTAAGGTAACAGGTGGGGCACAATAACTATCCACAAGTATTTGACAAATGTTTAACATCAAGAATTGAGAGCAATTTCAGGAGGTGCAAAGGGGTAAAATTAAGAGTAAGTGGGATGGTACACAAGCTGGAAGCAATACCAGTTGGGACATATACACCTGGACTGGGCAAAGCACTTAAACCAGGGAGCAATCCTGCACTTGAATGGAAGGTTAAGATGACCTTACAGGTCTTTTCCAATTCTAATATCTATGCTTCATTGATTTTTTGGCACTGTCACATTATGGCAGGTCTAAAAATAACTGAGATTGAACTTTCTTGGATGAGCAAGAATGATGCTACAGTCTGGCTGACCACCTCCTCATTCTCCTTTGCTTGCTCATTTTCCTCTGAGTCTATGTATCTTCAATTGCTCCATTTTCGCAGAGTCATTTGAGAATTACTCCTCAGAGTTCCTTCTCTTCCCTTTCACTATTGGCTTGGGCTACTGAGCCTGTTCTCTCCCTTTGTCTCTATGTCCCTCACCTACCAGGAAATGTTTTACTTTCTTCGCTACCAGGTGAGAGGTTCTGCTGGCTGAAGTTTGATGGGCATGTAGCACCTGCAGGGTGTTTTATTCTTGTCATCCCTTCAAGTAGTTTTGCTTCTGCTGCTGTTCTCTCTCTCCCCACGCCACCCAGTACTAGAGGAGAAAGAGACGGTGAGTGCATGTTTTATGCTGCTTGTTAGCAAGTGCAGATTACTAACCAGTACTACAATCACGTTTCTTCAGGAGTCTGCAACAAAACAGCAGAGGAAAAGGTTTTTCTTTTCAATAGCCTCTAACTCAGGGCCATATAATGAACCAAGCAAAGCCTGCGAGACTAGCACTCACAAGAGCAGCTATGGGCAATGTCTTCCATTCCCCCCCCCCCCTCCCTTTTATATTTTGACCTTTTAAAATTCTAGTAGGCACTTATGAGATTTACAACAGCAGTCCCGTGAAGCTTTAATAGTGTCACCTGAGCATGGCCAGGCTTTTCTTGATGCCTTAAAATAACACTACAATAGAAAGTTAATCCATGGTGTGGAGTTAATACTCCCTTAAAAGGACAGGAAAAAACAAAGTCTGAGATTTGTGTTACACGGTAGTAGTGTGTAGGGGTGGGCTGAGGTGAGACTGCAGTGAAATACAGAACATACCTACTTTCTGTCTGAGAAGAACGTAAGTAATAAATGTAAGTGATACGGTTATGATATGGGGTTCTGTATTTTGGCTGCTGAGGAGCTGCAGAGTAGAAGGCTGTGTAATTTAGCACAGCCATAATGTGCATACACTCAACTCTCTATAGACTTGAAGATAAGAAGTTATAGTAGGCAGTTTTTCTCTGTGTAACTTGTAGCATTGATGTGACAGGGAACAAGAGTACAGATGCCCCATGTGTACTCAGATTGTTGTGTATATAAGAATGGCAGCAAAACCTCAAAAAAGAGATCTTCTTTATTTTAATTGTTAGCCTGGTTATTAACAAAGCTCATTGTTACCACAAAAAAAAAAATCTCCAAACAAACTCCACCCCAAAACACAACCCTCATCTTTTTACCTCTTTTCACTCTGTGAAGGTTACTGGTATGCCTATTAACTAAGATAATGTTTCCCCAACTGTGGCCAATGCAGCACTTGCTGATCCTGCCAGGTGCCAGTCCTCTGGAGGATACAGAGCTGAGGGCACTGAGCACCTGGCAAGATTGAGACCCAAGTGCTGGCTGGCCACATGATGCTGGTTTTCCTTGCTTCCAGGTGTTAAATTGCTGTAGTTGCCACAAGCGTGTATTGTAAGCCTTGCAAAGGGCAGGGTAGGTGTCCCATGAGATAACCCGCTGTGAAAATGCTGCCTACAGTGAGAGACAGTTGGAGAACTCTTGTCTAAAAGTTTGATCTTGCAATCCTTACTCAGGTGGGTAATCCTTATTCATAACAGTAGGGCCGCTGAAGTTAAGTTCCACAAAGTTAATCAAGGCTGCAGGGTTGGGCTGTAACTTTGCAGATTCTCTGTGTATAGCTGCAGATGATACCCAAAATGAAAAATCTCCATTCACGCTCGGGGGAAAACATAAAGACGGTGCTGAGAAATTGCTGCTGTGATGGGTGATTTACTGTATCATTTGCACAGGGACAGCCAACAAACTATCATGCACAGAAGTTTCAGTCAAACATATCACAGTAAACTGTTCTTTATAGGGATGGGACTAATATTCCCTGTTTGTTTGATTTATATACAAATAACTGAAATTTTATTCAAGGAAATACTGATGAAACAGGAGGAGAAGGAAAAATTTACACTCATGCCGGCCTGGATTGTGGCTTTTATGACATAGCCCTCTCCAGGGGGATAGTGTCACTCTGCAGGAGGTGAATTGAAGGCAGGGTTGTATGCTTCAGGCAAGCAGAATCTTCTCTAGGGCTTCTCCATGCTCAGGGTTTGTGCGAGCTGCTCAGTCCATCAGGCTGCTGTGGATCAGTCCTGCGGGTGCACCAGTGAAGAGGGGTTGCGACAGGAGCAGGAATGCCCCCTGCACTCTTTAGAGCACAGGGAGCTGGACATGAGGGGCAATCTTCTTGCACAGCCCCTACTCCTGCACAGCAATGTAAGGACTGTCACAATCTGGCTGACACACACTATACCTAATATATGGGGTGGGAGTAGGAATACAGGGCTGGGAGCCAGGCTCGCCTGACTTCTAATGTTGGTTCTTACACTGCCTCCCTGCTCTCACTGAGAAGCTTGCTTAGGCCGATTGGGAGTTTTATCTGAGTAAAGATGGTAAAATTTTAACCTTTAATCTTCCTGCCTCAGTTTCTCCATCTGTAAAATAAAGGATAATCCTAGTGCTGTGAGGCTCAATGGCTGTAGAGATAAGCACCAAGTATTGTTCACTAATTACTACTCATAAATGAGGTTGTCGGTAGTTGCCTTTTGTGTTGTACCTTGGAATCTTGTTTACCTGAAAGTTGCAGTTAACTTCAGATAATGGAGGGAGCCAGCCCTCAGGCTTCATCAGCTGCATTCAGGGTCCTGCAAACCTGGCAACAGACTTCAAAGCTAGCTTCTGGGAAGTTGCTAAGATCTTCTCCTGCTGTCTTAGAAATGGAGCTTTGAGGACTCGGGTGATCTCTCCCTCCCCCAGTCTGTTACATACGGTGGCGATTGTGGGCTTGGGGAACCCAAGCTGCGCTCTGGATTGCCGTTTACCCCCAGGAAGTAAGGCTATGCTCTGGGCTTGTGGAACCCCTCAGACCTTTTGGTGAACTGGGAATGTCACTGAGCCAGAGTTCAGTTAGTTAAGGTTGCATGGTGTATGTCTATCATGACTGTGAGCAATTAATGCTCCTGAAGGGTAAATCTGGCTACAGGATGAGATGAAATGAAGAGAAAAAGGAGATAGTGACTGACTTTAGTTCAGAAAGGAAAAACCACTAAGCCCATTAAAGACTGTTAAAATTCACACTTTTGTAATATTACTTTTCCATTAAAATAATCACAGCTGTGGCTCAGTTGTGTGAATGGAAGGGCAGCTGATTCATGAAGGTATCTCAGCATATGGCCACCCTGTGGAAAACCTTCAAAGCTCTCAGCATTCTCAAGCTTCACTAGATAAAGCACTAGAGAATATACCATTTGTCTGGAATGACTGAGTTTCTACCTCTTCACTGATGAGGGATGTAGGACTAAGCTCAGCAAGTGTACAACAACAAAAACACAAAGAGAACTGTTACTGATATATCCCATGCCAACCATCTGAACATGCACCTCTTTTTTTACATCAACAGGACTGCTGGGTGCAGTATATTTATTTATTCCAATTTATGATCTGTAAAACAATGGAGCTGTTCTCTGCCATGACATTAAAAATGCAATCACACAGGGGAAAAGTACTCTGTGATAGCAACTACCCCCATCCTCATCCCCAAATTAGAAATGAGCTGACCAGAGATGGAATGAAAGTCTAATCAATATCCCCTCAGTGTGCTATCCTCCCCCACAGCCTGGGTAAATCAATTGGCCATGCAGTTTTCCATGAAGGTTATTTCAGGCCAAAGGACTGAGAGTAGGTTCCACAGTTAAAGGCCATTCATTGCATATGTCCTGCTGGCAGCTCCTTTTCCCTTATACCTAGGGTATTCCAGCATGAGTGCATCTGCTGACTGCAGCTGTAGTAAATATTGCAATAGCATTTTGAAAGCTTTAATTGGTTCTACAGCTATGGCCTTCTCTCTCTCTCTTTCTAAATAGGTAGATGTTGTTTTTAAGGTAGTCTAAGGTATGTTGACTTTGATCTATCAACTGGTTCCACATGGGCAGATCCCTCTGTCCATACCACATGGAGTTCCATTGACCCCAATGGGGGTCCACCCACTCAGAGCCCTGTGAAGGACCAGCGCCTTGTATGCAGATATCCCATCCATCCATTGAAAATGTCCCTCATTTCAACCACGTAAAAACATTTTAAAGTACGATTGTGTGTCTAACCACACTCAGAAATACATTGGCACATAGTTACCTTAAAACATTGCATTATTATTACTGTCTTAAAAAAAGAGAGAAGCTTTTTCTCATGCATGAAGATATATGTGTGTTATATGTAATAGATGATAGATGAAAGAACTTGAATGATAACATCGAAAATTTAGCTTGTGTAGTTAATATTCATGGACCAGATTAGCTAATTTACATCAGTTGAGAATCTGTCCTTATGTAAATTACAACCAGACAGCATAATTCAAATATGTATATCCAATATTTGATGTATACTATTAAGCCTAGTTTAGTGTATTCAGTAACTGCTAGTAAGTGCAAATCAGGGTTTAGCTAGAATCCATTTCACATGGATATAGAATTCAACTGGGGGACTTCATTTCTGACTGTCTAAGGTGAAAATACTTTGCTGATCAGACCCTACTTCAGACATTATCAGCTGATGACTCCTTCAAGTCTTCTAAGTCACTTGGAATGCAGAGAACAAACTGTATTGGATTTTTGTGCCCACTGGCAATGGATTTTGGTAGCACCTTTTAATAGAAATACATGTTAACCATATTACAGTCTGATCCACATATATCCTGAATAATTTGAAGTGTACATGAAATATAGGCTTTGCTACTGCACCTACTCTATCTTAAGTGCTTATGGTACAAGAGCTCAGGATTTATTACTGTTTGGGGTAATGATCTGTTTGTTATGGATCATAGTTGATCATTATAATTCTAAAGTGAAAAATGAACCGCAATTCAAAAGATTTGTTTTTCCTTACATCTCATTTGTACCTCTCCTATTCAGGTTATAGAATTTCAATAGTCAGCTGTGATATATGGTTTTGCAGATATTGTGCAACATTGAAATAGTGTCCTTTTAATAAGGCCTATTTGTTCATTGTAAGTGTGGGTTTTAAATTGTAAATGAAGTAGTAGATGTCATTTGTCATTTTAAGGGCACACCTGTGTACAGGGAGCTTTTGGTAATGATGCAAAATTCCTTATTTTAACCCAACAAGGACAAACATTGCCACACGAAATAATGCAGAAGGGGTAAAATCATTGGCAAAACTGTACCAGCTGAGGGGTGGAAATAACAATACATTCTCCTACCTTGTGGAAGCGAGATGGTGCATGAGGTATGGCTTTATAGCCCATCAGATGTTTGTCTGTTTACATAGTTCCAAAGCATTATGTCATTGTAGAATCCAGGTGTCAAACCCAAGATACAAGAGAAATATCACTGTTGTCTGAATAAAGAATTAGCCTCTACCCTAGTCTATTATTTGCATTTCAGTAGAGCCTAAGAGCCCAGTCATGGACCAGGACCCCATTGTGCTCAGTGTGGTACAAAAAACCCCAGTCCCTGCCCCCAGCAAGCTTACAATCTAAGATAGGGTATTTTCCGAAAGCCTCATTCTTGGTAACTGATTAGAGGAGAAAAAAAGTCACTGGATGATTTTTCAGCCTCCTTTATTAAGGGTGAGCTGGTGCAAAGAAGTCATGTAAATCAAGTATTATATCTTGAAGTAGATAGGTCCATATCCAAGATCAAGAGCTGCAATCTCCTGGCTAGCCAAAGATGAAGAAAGGCACTTCTGTGGTCATTGGTAGTATGTGGGTGCTCAGGGAGAGTCCCGAGTCCATAACTATGTACCACCTTGACACTTAGAGGGCAGACAGATACCCTCCTCATTTGGGGGAGCAACCCTAATTCTTCTGTGCCACATTCTGGGGTGCAGTCCAAACCAGTGAGAGGTTGTGTCACCACCTTGCCTGTAACCCCGGGTGCCTCACAATGCTTTGCTGGGCCACTCATAAACAGCCTAACAGCAGGCAGGTCACACCCTGAGTGTCTGTGTATAGCTACAGCCCTGGCCCAGCACCTCTGACCCCAGCAGCCTGTCAGCAACACACCAGCTACACTCTGGCTCCCATCAGCCTTGGTTACTACTTGCAGTGTGGCCCCAACAACTCACAGTCCTGAATTTTCCCCAGTATGTGTATTCTGCACTTTCCAGCCCTCTCCGGAGTTGTTCAGATAATATAGGTCTGTTGCCCATGTAACGGGTCAGTATTCAACAGTTTGCTATTTTAACTGGAGTTACCAAACAGTTCAGTTTAAACACAACACTTGATTAGTTTTGATTTAAAAATAAAACAAGTTTATTTAACTACAAAGAGAGATTTTAAATTAGTACAAACATAAGGCATTAAAGCCAGAAATGGTTACAAGAAAAATAAAGATACAATGCTTCCTCATGGTTAAAACTTAACAAGCTAGACTTGGTTCAAGGTAAAATCCTTACTACGTGTTCCNTTGCCACACGAAATAATGCAGAAGGGGTAAAATCATTGGCAAAACTGTACCAGCTGAGGGGGTGGAAATAACAATACATTCTCCTACCTTGTGAAAGCGAGATGGTGCATGAGGTATGGCTTTATAGCCCATCAGATGTTTGTCTGTTTACATAGTTCCAAAGCATTGTGTCATTGTAGAATCCAGGTGTCAAACCCAAGATACAAGAGAAATATCACTGTTGTCTGAATAAAGAATTAGCCTCTACCCTAGTCTATTATTTGCATTTCAGTAGAGCCTAAGAGCCCAGTCATGGACCAGGACCCCATTGTGCTCAGTGTGGTACAAAAAACCCCAGTCCCTGCCCCCAGCAAGCTTACAATCTAAGATAGGGTATTTTCCGAAAGCCTCATTCTTGGTAACTGATTAGAGGAGAAAAAAAGTCACTGGATGATTTTTCAGCCTCCTTTATTAAGGGTGAGCTGGTGCAAAGAAGTCATGTGAATCAAGTATTATATCTTGAAGTAGCTAGGTCCATATCCAAGATCAAGAGCTGCAATCTCCTGGCTAGCCAAAGATGAAGAAAGGCACTTCTGTGGTCATTGGTAGTATGTGGGTGCTCAGGGGCAGTCCCGAGTCCATAACTATGTACCACCTAAATTGGTCAGCAACATTACTGACCAAATTATCAGGCCAGGCCCTCACCCAAAGTCAAAGGTCTGGTTCCTTTGATTTCTTAGGTGAAAGGGAGAGGTGGAGAGATAGGTAGAGAAGCCTTGGGATGTTTTTTCCCCTCACTTTTATAGTCTAGTCACCCTTTGAAGTGGATTTTTCTGAGGATTACCCCTCAAAGCAAAGTTTATTCAAACGTAAAGAAGGTGACATGGAGTCTGATGGTGAAGGTAGCCCCATGCTCTCTCCTCTCCCCTGTGTATGCTGAAATGCAGGTTTGCCTTGTCTCCTGCCATTTCCCCCCTTTTCCTGTCTCATGGACTCTGTGTGTCTCAATTTAAATATAAGCAGTAAACACACATTCCTTTGTTTAGGACAGTCCTGTTTAACGACTTTTGCTTAGTCAGGGCTGTGTGGGTTTGAACATGTGCTAACGACATCAGACAAGGGGAATCCATAACTTTACATATAATGTTGCTACACACATTTCACCATATTACTGACCAGCAAGTTATTAGTTTTCAAATGATACCTCACAAGGCATATTTTGTACAAAGATTATTATAATAGTATATAGGGTGTGAACACAGAGGTGCTTTTGGTCATACTCTGCCGGTCCCTTGAAGTGCTTCCCTCTTCCTTCCAGCATCAACTCCATCTTCCCCATGATAAACCTAAGCAAGCTGCTTTAAAACCAGATACTTAATTCAATTAGACATTTGGGTAGATCTCAGCACAGTGGATCAGAAGTCAATTGAGTACCTGCAGCCTCTTATCCCTTGAGTGACTCTGGCAGCATTGCTGGCTTGTTGGCTGTTGTGCCATTGGAGCAGCATTCATGGATTCACAGTATCTCCTGTTCTGAGCAGCTGTTACCTAGTGTCACCCTCTTTGATCAGCAACAAATAACTTAAAACATACTGTGTTGCCATGGAGAAGCTGTTGGCAGCAGACAGTGGGAAGCAATACTTCTTGGGGAAGGTGCCCAGATAGCACAATGATGGGGGACCTTTAAAAAACTTGGCTAGATAAACAGAGGCAGCCTGGTGCATACCACATCTCTCCTTCTAGTGTTCTCCCTAGCCACACTTTGCTTGCAGCTGCTTCTCTACTTGTTGCTCATCAAAGAGGAGACTGAACTTTAAAGGGACACTGTTAAATTACATTTATTTAAAATGGTATATTTTTGGAAATTAGTCAATTTCTGATATGATAGAACACTCATTGAACAGTTGCCCAGATCTGCAGATGGTATAAATCAGCATAGCGCCATTGACTTCTGAAGATTTATACTAGCTGAGGATCTGGTCCATCATGTCTTGGATGTGTTTTATAAAGTTTCTCTAAAAAATAAGAATGTTTCTGCTCCTCTGTTGATGTTAATGTGATAGGGTGTACCAGGCCCTTTGAGGCCCATTGCTGGAGGCCTCATGGTCCTACTGTACCCCACCCCAGAAAGAAGCAGTGAAGGTGGGTCCTCCAGGCCTGCCTAGAAAGGCTGCAGGGAAGCAGCCAATCAGAATGCAGCAGGCTCAGGTAAAAGGAGCTGCAAGGCCTGAGCAGGTCAGTTGCTGGCTGGGATTAGAAGGGTGAGAATGGGCTGGAAGACAGAGAAACTCCCCAGGCATGGAGGCTTAGGGGAGACCCTGCTCAAACAAGGGACAAATGGCAAGAAGCCAAGGACTGTAACCCTAAAGTAATGGGTGAAGGTGATAGGACTTAGTGGGAAGCAGCCCATGGAATGCAGCAGCAACAACAGCTATTAAAGGAAGCAGTACATGGCTGCTCTTTATAGGGTCCCTGGGTTGGGACCTGGAGTAGTGGGCATTCCTGGATTCCCCCCTGGGAAGGGGATGAGTTTTGTTTAGGAGTCATCAAAGGAAAGGGCTGGAATTTAAAGGGCTCAGGGATTGGGGGTGAAGATCCTGCTAAGGGCAGACCAACTGTCTGGGGAACTCTTGGTTTCTTCCCCTCCGCTCCCTCCAGAAGGGACCTGGCTGGAGAGATGGGGCAGTAAGAATTGGGGAAAGCAAAGTCTTCAGGGAGAAAGCCTGGGGGCAGTGATCTATAACATGGCAAAGAAGGACTTAAAGCTAGCCCAGAATGGGCTGAGAACTGAGCCAAGAAATCAGGCTGAAGATATTAACAGGGTCACAGTGATAGTCTTTGTTGCAGCTTTGTTACCCCAGAAGGGGTTCATCCATTCACCTATTAATGGGATAACTTAGCTGGAGGCCTGAGCCACTGAAGACCCACCTGATGAGGTCAACAACCTACAGAAGGCTGTAGGAAAAGAGGAAAGGGTAGAGGATTACACCCAGCTGATGGAGTACACACTGTCACAGTTAACGAGTCTTTTCAGCAAAGGAGCAATTTACTAAATAAATGAGGGAGTATACAGAAATTGCTGCCAAATGCAGAAAGCAAACACACTGAATGAAATAGAGGATATATTTATCCCGGTTATAGTAATCTTAGGTATTATTTGTAATTATAACAGGGACTGGCTTTTTCAGATTAAAATTTTTTGGGTTTGATGGTGTCCCTTCAATTTCAAGAGCTAAGTAAATACTTTTTTCCAGCATTTGTTTTGTATATGAAGTATTTAATGATGGTGTGAAAAATGCATTTGATTTTTCCATAATTTCTTTATCCCTGAACTATTTAATCTGATACAATAAAGACACTATTTTTCTTACAGTGGTAAATATGTACAGAGTATATAAACGATCCTAAAAGGTACAGTATATCTCATGTCCGCACTAATTGGTGAGGTGCTGTAAACGTTCTAGAATTGTGANGAGGATCTGGTCCATCATGTCTTGGATGTGTTTTATAAAGTTTCTCTAAAAAATAAGAATGTTTCTGCTCCTCTGTTGATGTTAATGTGATAGGGTGTACCAGGCCCTTTGAGGCCCATTGCTGGAGGCCTCATGGTTCTACTGTACCCCACCCCAGAAAGAAGCAGTGAAGGTGGGTCCTCCAGGCCTGCCTAGAAAGGCTGCAGGGAAGCAGCCAATCAGAATGCAGCAGGCTCAGGTAAAAGGAGCTGCAAGGCCTGAGCAGGTCAGTTGCTGGCTGGGATTAGAAGGGTGAGAATGGGCTGGAAGACAGAGAAACTCCCCAGGCATGGAGGCTTAGGGGAGACCCTGCTCAAACAAGGGACAAATGGCAAGAAGCCAAGGACTGTAACCCTAAAGTAATGGGTGAAGGTGATAGGACTTAGTGGGAAGCAGCCCATGGAATGCAGCAGCAACAACAGCTATTAAAGGAAGCAGTACATGGCTGCTCTTTATAGGGTCCCTGGGTTGGGACCTGGAGTAGTGGGCATTCCTGGATTCCCCCCTGGGAAGGGGATGAGTTTTGTTTAGGAGTCATCAAAGGAAAGGGCTGGAATTTAAAGGGCTCAGGGATTGGGGGTGAAGAGATGGCTGGAGAGATGGGGCAGTAAGAATTGGGGAAAGCAAAGTCTTCAGGGAGAAAGCCTGGGGGCAGTGATCTATAACATGGCAAAGAAGGACTTAAAGCTAGCCCAGAATGGGCTGAGAACTGAGCCAAGAAATCAGGCTGAAGATATTAACAGGGTCACAGTGATAGTCTTTGTTGCAGCTTTGTTACCCCAGAAGGGGTTCATCCATTCACCTATTAATGGGATAACTTAGCTGGAGGCCTGAGCCACTGAAGACCCACCTGATGAGGTCAACAACCTACAGAAGGCTGTAGGAAAAGAGGAAAGGGTAGAGGATTACACCCAGCTGATGGAGTACACACTGTCACAGTTAACGAGTCTTTTCAGCAAAGGAGCAATTTACTAAATAAATGAGGGAGTATACAGAAAGTGCTGCCAAATGCAGAAAGCAAACAAACTGAATGAAATAGAGGATATATTTATCCCGGTTATAGTAATCTTAGGTATTATTTGTAATTATAACAGGGACTGGCTTTTTCAGATTAAAATTTTTTGGGTTTGATGGTGTCCCTTCAATTTCAAGATCTAAGTAAATACTTTTTTCCAGCATTTGTTTTGTATATGAAGTATTTAATGATGGTGTGAAAAATGCATTTGATTTTTCCATAATTTCTTTATCCCTGAACTATTTAATCTGATACAATAAAGACACTATTTTTCTTACAGTGGTAAATATGTACAGAGTATATAAACGATCCTAAAAGGTACAGTATATCTCATGTCCGCACTAATTGGTGAGGTGCTGTAAACGTTCTAGAATTGTGAGGGCTTAGGGAACACCCAATCTGTCTGAGAAAGCTGAAGAAACAAGAAATCCAAGCTCATGAGTCTAAATAAGAGGGAAGTGGGAGTTCAAGGAGAAGATGTGACCTCCAGAATTGCAATAAACTCCATGCAAGTCTTTTCCAAGATTCAAGAGAGGAATTACCATTAGGGAAAGGAGAATCTGTTTGGCTAGAATAGGCATCTTCCCAAACCTATGTTAGACTTGATAACTTCCTTCTTTCCTCTTGATTTCTCATTTTGTAATCCCTTCTGCTCTTGCTGGCTCTGGGGCCAACAATCTGCCACAACACATACACTCCCACAGTTATGCTGGGGGTTAGGATGGGACAGCTGGTAGAGGAGAAAGCAGAGCTGAATCTGGCAGCCTTGTGTCAGCAGAGAGTCCCACCTGGACTGGCAGAAATCTCCTGCTAGTTTAAATTCACTGTGTGCTGCTCATGTGGTGCAAAATGAATTCAGTAAACTTAGAATCTGGCCCTAAGAGCCTGGTTTTTTTTCCAGAGGTGCTGAGCACCTGCATCACCCCATTGACTTCAGCTGGGGTGCTGAGTATCCCTAGGAATCATATCCTATGTTTTGGAAATCCCACAGGACAGCCTGCTCTCATGGAATTTCCTCTGGGATTCTCCAGATTCAAAAGGTTCAGATGATCTGGGTGCTTATACGAACAGAACCTCATTAGCCTTTGAGGTTCACCTGTCACTAATTTTCATTAGAGAGAACAGAAGATCCAGGGAGTTACTTATCTGAAACTGTTAAGATCAAAACCAGTGGTCACTCCAAATAAACAGTCTATGTGCTGGTGAGGCTCATGGGCCTTTATGTGCTGGTTAGTTCTTATGCTGTCGCTTGGACGGTGTGGAGGCCACCATGCATGTGTGCTCCATAACATTCTGTCCCGAAGCAGCTCTGGTGTCTTATGTGGTAGAATGACTGAGGGACAGGTGTGCATTGATGCTGTCCAGCCAATCACATTGATGTGAGGTAAATGCAGTCATGGCTTTTATAGCAGTGGATTCGAATGGAGAGTTGCTAGCCCATCCAATCCTAGGCCTGAGTCCTGCAGGTAGACATAAAAACCCTTGGGAGGGCTCTACCACTCCAGTAAGGTTGGAGCTGCCCTGTGCAGTGCATTTAGCACAGGTGGTTAGGATGCCTATCGGGAGACAGGCAGTATGGTTGAACAACCATGGCAATACTGAAACTGCTTGGACAAACACCTCTCTCACCAGGAAGGGGCAACAGAGTCCTTCCTCCCAGGTTCTGGAGTAGCAGCACTCTTGTTGCTACAGCACAGTTAAGGATGCAGAAGCTTCTATTTTTCCTTTGCTCCTTTACTCATTGAGTTTGGCAGAGGAAACAGAACTATCATTTTAATCCATGTACTTTGTCTAAAGGCTTCCTCCATGTTGAGTTACCACTTAACTATCCTCTGTAATGGATATAGCTAGTGTAGTTAAAGACACTTTATTGTAATAGAAAACTGCTCAAGTGAGAGTCCTTAGTAGTGAATAACATTTGCCCAAAATAAAGATTTCCTTTCTTTACTTTCTGTGAAATGCAGTCCTAGTTATTGGTACTGAATTCTGGTCACCTGAATTTAGAACCTAGAGAAAATTAAGGGTGAGCAGTTGGAACTACACTGTTGGGTTCCTTGTTTCTAATGATGTTACCAAGTTTGGATAAAGTGGGATGGTTGGGTGATGGCCTGGCAAGCCATCCCCTGAAACACCTCTAGCTTTGACATGCAGAAGAAAAGGACATAAAAGGCAAGTCCATTCTATGTGCCTCCATGGCTACATCATAGCCATGTGAATTCACTGTGCTGCTGCAGTGTGAGCAGTTGGAACAACAACAAGGAAAAATAGATGAAGATAGACACTTCATTTTTTTCTTGCAACACCTGTGCTAACATAGCATGTCGTAATCCTGTAAGTTAGGGCTCTGAGGAGAGCCTGCAGGTAGATGGCAAAATGCTGGGTAATTTGAAGAATATAAATGTTGTTGTTCTTGTCTCTGGTGCAAAGATGCCCTTAACCTTAAGGTAATGGTTAAAGCTAGTATATCCATCAAAGCATCCAAAACATCAAGGTCAAGACCACAAGGACGCATCATACCCCAGCCACCCTCACAGTTGATAGATTGCTTAATTATCTTCTTCCCAGGGTGAATGGAAACTGTAACCATCTGCAGGCTGACAAAAGTTTAGTAGAAGTATGATATTGCTAGCAGAGATCTGATAAGAGTGGAGTATTTTGGGGTTTTTTTAAGCTACATAAACTCTCTGCTTTGTCCTTAGCCAGATGTACTGTTTGACAGGTAGTTAATGATATAACAAGCTAGGGTTTGTGAACTGGCACCATTGGTAAGTGCTCAGCAGGCCATTGAAAATGGGGAGAAAAATGGTTGGTTTCTTCAACAGTTATTCTTTGCTCAAATGCAGCAGGTGGGACTGACAGATTACAGGCATGCCTCAAATACAAAGAGTGAGAGAGCCGGGAATGAAATCACCAAGTGGGCAGCAGAGCGTATGGTGGAATGATGCCACACAGGGAACAGGTTTGCCAGTTAATGACACAGAAGGTAAAGAAAAGACAGCATTGTCAACGAACTCTCAAAATTGAGGCTAATTTTGTAACATCAGAATCGGTGTCTACTAGCCACTTTCATGTGATGAGGGTATTTGTTTTTAGAATCCTGAGTCAAGTAATGTGACCAGAGCCTGGAAATAAAGTTTCAGGGACAGTCTCTCCCCCAGTTCTGATCCACTTGTGATATGTGATAGCTCTGGGAGGGGATGAGCTCCGTTCCACCAATTCTTTGCTGGCATAGTGTCCCATAGGGTCCATAGCCAACTATAATAAATTAGAGCAGTTTGGGGGCTGTTCTAAGTTACAGCAGGGTTGCAGCAGCTAAACTTGAACATCTGGGAAATGTAAAGAGCTCCCTGATGTCCCTCTCCCCTGCCAGTCTGTGCTGGGCTGAGTGGGAAAGAATCAGGCATACAGTTTCTCACCAGCACTCCTGAATTTTAGACTTTGTAATGGGGTGTGTACTGGCCCTTTTAGGGAACAAGTATAGTCTGACCCAGTTCACCTAGAACAAGGGAATTCTGGGAGATGTAGTCCCCAGAAAGAGGGGGCTTTTGCTTTGTCTGCTGGCCTGAATCTCTCAATCCACATCAGTGACCATACCATCTGTTCTATCAGAAGGGAAACTGAAAGACAGGTGCAGAGGTGAGACTGAAGCATGTTCCCAGCTATACTGGTGTCAGCACTTTTATACTAGTATAACTGCATCCACATGGGGGGAGCAGGGGGTTTATTGCAGTTTAGTTAAAGCAGTAAAAGTTTCTAGTGTAGACCAGATTTAACACAACATTGAATGCTAGTCTGAAAACTCCACAAACATTTGACCCATATTAGCCGCATTTTGAGTTTTACAAAACATCCTTTCTCAGGCATTTATGTTAAACATATGTTAACAAATGCAGAGATTTTTGAACAGTTTTATCCCATCTCTGGTAATACAGTTTCACTTCCGTTGTGCTTCTGATGTCATTAGGCTAATAGTTCTCCCAGTCATCCACAGACTTTCAGAGAGAACATACACGGGACCTGTACTTCTAATGTTAAAAAAAAATAAAAATAGAATAGGTCCTCCCCACACAAACAGGAAAAGGAATGTTTTAAAACAAACACACCACTTAACAAGGCAGGTGAGTTGGTGGTTAAAAGTGATGATAAACGCAAGTTTTGATGTCTCCTTATTTTATCATGATTACGTAATATGCATGTGTGTACATATATATATGCACACATAATATATAGAAAATCACAACATTCCTTTTTGGGAGGTGAGATTTCATTTTGTTTTCTGTAGCAGTAACAGGAAAAAGCTAGTTCTTCCTTCAGCAGCTACAGACTACCCGTTTGGTATTTTGTAGTACTCATTTTAGATTGATATTGGCTATGAAGGCAGCAGACAAATGAGACCATAATGGATTAGGCATTGGAGAAGATTGGAAAATGCAAATAAAGGTGCCTATTTTATGTGGTATTTCCCCCTACATGCAGCTATTTCTTGTTGAAGGCAGGTGTTTGGTAAAGTTCTGTTATCACTGGAACTTTTCCAGCATTTAAAACGAATTGATTACTAATGTCTTTTGGCCTAAAACCACTTCAACTTTTCAAAAATAAATCTTTAGATGATCAAAGTTTCCAGATGAAGCAGAACAACATGTAATGCTTTTCTGGGTGGGGGAGATATTAGAATCCAGCTTTGCAATTTTCTTAATATTTTATGACAGGCAATAAACATACCTGTCTCAGACTGACTCATGCAGCTTAGGTACAAGTAAGTAGTACACGACAGGGTATGCATTCATCAGTCAATGCTTTTAAACAGATGAGAGCTGTGGATTTTTTTTTTCCGTTGCCGGTTAGTTACTCTAACTCTGGAGCAGTATCATCAATTTCAAAGGCGTCCTGTACAGAATTGAGTGGTTTTGGTGCTGGCCCTTTGAAGAGGGCATACAATCAGTAGAACAGCAAGAACTCTATAATAAGAACTCTGCAGAAGTCTTCTCAGTAGTTGGACCATTTCTCTTAGGGAACTTTGGGTTCCAAGGATCTCAAAACCTTTGGGAACGATTTGTCTACTTTAGGGTTTTATATTGCTGTCCATCACTAAGAACATCAGAATGGCCATACTGGGTCAGAACAAAGGTATCTAGCCCAGTATCCTGTCTTCCGACAGTGGCCAATGCCAGATGCTTCAGAGGGAATGAACAGAACAGGTAATCATCAAGCGATCCATCCCCTGTCGCCCATTCCCATTAATTTATCTAGTTCTTTTTTTAACCCTGTCATAGTCTTGGCCTTCACAACATCCCCTGGCAAAGAGTTCCACAGGTTGACTGTGCACTGTGTGAAGAAATACTTCCTTTTGTTTTTAAACCTTCTGCCTATTAATTTCATTTGGTGACCCCTAGTTCTTGTGTTATAAGAAGGAGTAAATAACACGTCCTTATTTACTTTCTCCACACCAGGAGACAAGGTGAGAAGCCCTCCCATTGACATAGTGCTGTCTACACCAGGGGTTAGCTCAGTATAACTAATCACTCACGGGTGTATATTTTCCACACCTCTAAGCGATAGTTTTATCAATATAAGTTTTTGAAGTGTAGACCAGGGCAAATTCTCTATAGAAAGTCAGTTCTAATTCACACACACAATTTTTCTTAAGACTGCATGAATGATTGAAAACTAATCAGAAAAATCTAAGCAAGTAAAATCTGCTTTTTGGAGGAGGCAGGGGAAGTTTTTTTGTTGGTTTTTTTTTGCGCTGACTTAACATTTCTTTTAAATTTAAACACATAATTTAATTCTAACGAATGGAAGAAAAGCTCTCTTGTGCTAACCACTCAGAAATCCCAGACCTTCAATTAAGGCTGAAAAAGTATCCCGTTCTCATGTGTGTGTGTGTGTGTGTGGAGGGGGGGAGGGGAGGTAGGAGAGGAGGAGGGAGATAGAATTGTAGGAAAACCAGGAAAGGCCAGATATGTCATACCTGATATTTCAGAGGTAAAATAAGAAACTAGGATACTGGATCTCACACCCTCCCCACCCCACCCCCAAAAAAACCCACACCCAAAACAAATACCTCAAGCACCTTTCACACATCATTAAAGGAGCACAAGAGAGCACACATCCAAGCATTTGGAAAAGTCAAACAACTATTTATTTTAACTTTTTCAGACATCAAATAAGGTTTGATTCAGTCTCTGTGCAAAATTTAGGCTGTTTCTTACTTTATTATCCAATCTTATTTACCCACCCCCACTCATTTATTTTATACCATAAAGTGCATGTAACTGTAAACTACACACACAGTGTGACTGCTGCAGATTTATACACCTTACACATCTATATAAAGCAATGGCATATCATCCAAGCCGACACTTAAGATTCTTCATGACACTGCAGACTGTATGTTTAAAAAACAATCTGATACAATCAGTAAGGTTGCTGATTAAAAACAGGTTTCAGATTTCAGGAATTTACTATTTTGTCTTTTTTTGTTTTGTTCCTAGTCAATCTGTGACTGTTCAGATTCTCTGATAAGATCTGTTATCTTGCCACTATCTTACATTTCAGGATTTCATTTTCCTGGTGAGATGCTTTTGTGACACAATTGGCTTGTTTTAAGCAGTGCCAGTGTTCTCCTCAAGGACAAAGTGTTCAAGACAGTCTTTACTTAAAACAAAAGAATAAGTAAACTCTGTAAATGATATGTCCAATCATGGACTTTATTTGACATCCTAGTGTTTTGTTTCCTTCTGATTACTGTACTTGCCCCTGTGAAGAATTCTATCAAAAGAACTAGGCAGCACTTGCTTCAGATTACGACAGCAGATAACATAATTGGTTATAATTAGTTGCCTGTTTTTAATCTTTGGGTAACATGTTTTTTTCTTTTACCTCTCTATTTATTAAACATGTTTTACCTTTCACTCTCTTAGGACAGCTTGACCTTCATAAAATTGCTACCATACCAATACACATCTCTGGAGCTCAGGTTCACTTTCAATATCTTCCTTAAACTACAAAAGTTGCTGCATTAGCTATTTCACTCATAATAGTTCTTGCCACAGTGGCATTTGTTTTCATTAACAAAGCAATCATTAATGAGGCTCCTTGTTATCATTCTGTCAGTGAGAGCCATGTCGATATCTATGGGCCTAGCATGGGTGATAAATTGCTACTTCATTCCTTTGTCTAAACAATGGAACAAATCTGGACTGAGCCGTGGAAACTCTATGGCAGTTCTGTTGCCAGCAAAGATACAGAAGGCCATCGGCGCTACATCTGTTATAGCTGAAAGTTCTGGTGTAGCTGTGCCTTTCTGGCAAGTCTGGGTAATGCTGAAGACCAGGGTTTTGATCTATGGCTATGCTGCACTGCATCTAAAAATAAATTAGTCTTATTTTTCTAAGGCCTTAGATCTTCAGTGTACAAGCCTTAGCCTCATAAGGGGGTGTGGAAACAAAGGGCAGTGGTGCCAGTCTTTCAATGCATTTTGCCTGCAGATAAACAGCTAGGAAGGCTGCCTCCAGCAGCCTATCACTCTCATCTCTGCCCCCTTTGAGTGTAATGCTCCTCGTGTGATAGTAGTGCTACAGGTGTGCAAGGAAAGGAAGAAGGTTCCTTCCACCCTCATCCATTCCCCTAATGATTCATGGACAATCCCACTGAACCTTAAATAAACAACACCTGCATATTTACCTGACTTTAACAATTCTGGACTAAATACCCCAATAAATACCCATGTGTGAAAACTCTGTAAACTAGTTAGTGTACTTGTGGATCTACTAGTGTAGAGCAATAATGTTCCAAGTACCCATGGACATTATTTGTAAGAGTATGTAATGTTACTGTGCATAACCGAATGCATAACATTACTGCGCTAAATTCCTATGTTCTTTCCTTTGTGAAATATAACTTTAGTACTTCCTATAAAACACAAAGAAATGTAGAAGTAAGGGGTAGGAGGGACGTGCTGGCTGCCCTTCCTGCAGCCCCCATTGGCCCGGAGCCGCGAACCGCGGCCAGTGGGAGCCATGATCGCCCGAACCTGCGTACATGGCAGGTAAACAAACCGGCCTGGCCCGCCAGAGGCTTTCCCTGACAAGCGGCGGCCCTTGTTTGAGAACCACTGGTCTAGTGGTTATGGGTGGGGTTTGGGAGGCCTTAGGGCTTGTCTACGCTTACCAGAGGATCAACGCTGCGGTGATTGATGCATTGGCAGTCGATTTAGCGGGTCTAGTGAAGACCCACTAAATCGACCACTGATCGCTCTTCCGTCGAGTCCTGTACTCCACCTGATCGAGAAGAGTAAGGGGAGTCGATGGGAGAGTGTCTACCATTGATGTTGCATAGTGTGGATCCCGCAGTAAGTAGACCTAAGCTACATTGATTTGAGTTACACTGTTCACATAACTCAAATTGCGTAGCTTAGATTGACTATTCCCTTTAGTGTAGACAAGGCCTGAGTCTGCTTCTCTGCCCCCGACTTCCTGTGTGACCTTGGGTCTCTCCCTTAGTCTCTCTGTGGCCAGTTCCCCAACTGTATAAGGGGGATGATCACACTGCTTTCTCACACAGAGGGTGTTGTGAGGATGTTTAAATAAATACTTTATAGATGACGAGGCACTCAGATATTATGGTAATGGGGGGCATATAAGTACCATAGATAGAATCTATAAAGCTAGGCTAGAAATTTTGTGAGAAAATACTTTCTTGCTAGATTTCTGTTACCTCACAACTCAGATCTGGCTAGACATAATATAGTGTCAGCTTTCTGATGGGATTTTGATCCTTGTATTTTTTTCCAGATGCAATCAGGAACTACAAAGACATCCACAAAAGCATACTTTTTTTTTAAGTGACTTGAATTTTTCAAATTTCAGGAAAAGTTTGAGTTTTGGGCTAAGGTTCAAGTCATCTCCAAATTTATCTACACTAGACTTTGCTGTTCCTTCATCATCTGGTTATCAGGTGAAACTATTCTGTGGTATCTGCATTACTGTTAAACCGCTTGCTATATATATGGTACATACTTTTTGCGAATGGTATCCCAGCAAAGTTTGGTATATAAACATTATTCAAGGATTGATATATTTTTAGCAATGGGCAAGGGAGAAAAATTTGAAGAAGCTATAAGTTGCAAAACTTGCTCCTCCCATGCCATAAATGCTCTAAAAATAGCCAACTGTACATTTAGCTCGGAGGCTGCTCAGTGCAGGGGAAAAAACCCTTCTAAATTGTTTTGCACTATTGTAAGGCTGGAATTTAATAACTCAACCAAATTCCACAAAGCTTAAATTGATATACTGTAGGCATGAAACTCAGAGATAAGTGTTCCAAAATTTTAAGCCAGTCACTCTAAAGGCTTGCAAGACATAAGCATCTGAAAACAGGTAATTTGCATTGAGTCCCAGCACAACATATCACAATAAAAACACACCCACTGCTAGAATGTAAATGACTAAATAACATTCTTCTGTGATTCTCAATGTTTACAGCTGGCGGCTGCTTGACTAGTATTATTTAGAGAGTTTGTTTTTCATTCTGCAGACGAACATGAGTAACATGACATTTAATTTCACCACCAACACTTAAACTTGGACGTATTTACAGACACTTTGCTTTTATTCTAAGAAGGAAAAGAAAATCAGTGAAAGTTACACCATAGCCACCAAGTTGGACAGAACCCATTTTTGGTGGCATCACCAAGTTCTGCAGACCTTCAACTTTCTTCAGAAACCAAGGGCCAGTAGCTGGGCTATGCCAGAACTGCACTTAGGGCAGCATCGAACGGGATGGCATAAAGGTAGCTTTAAGCCCTCCTAACCTTAGCCCTTCCTGGTACAAGTCTAGTCTCCCAGTGCAACTCAACTGCTCTACATTGCACTTGGCTTCCTATGGCATTCTGGCAGCCAAGGAGTGCAATCTCACTCTGCCCTTACCCCACTTACCCCTGCCATGCCCACTATTGTCATGTTGCTAATTCTATGCCTCCCCTTATGAAAGAAGAATTCTGAGGGTCACACTTACATAAGTTATAATGTAAGGGAGGATCAGAGCCAGTTTCTAGCTCTTCATGATTGCAAAGACAAATTGCCATATATGGACAAATGGGCTGCTCCTATGAATGGGTCTGCTCCCTATTTATTTGTATCACATGAGCAGTAGGCGAGGGGCTGCCCAGACAGCACTCACACTGTCCTTTGCCAGTTTACTCTCGGAAGGGATAACGTACAAAGGTTGAGGGATGGGTTTCAAAATAAATAAAATGGTGTGTTCATTCATGTGTCTGGTTCTAAGAATGTTTTAAAATATTATGCTTACTATTTGCATTGCAGTAATGCATAGTCATGGACCAAGACTACACTGTGCTCTACAACCACAGAACAAAAAGACAGTCCCTGTGCTTTATTTTCTTCACCATGGGAAGGACTGAAGATTGTTTGTAATTGTAACAGGATTGTTAATTAATGAGCACCCGCTAGTGGCCAGAGGTTGCTTTGCAGTCATCCTGCCTCTCTTAGCATCCCCTTTTACAGGCCCCATAAGAACTCCACACTCTCTCTCAGGGCAAAGGGGGCAGTTTTAATACCAGAAATGGTTCAAACAATCCTTAGAGTCCCCAAAATAAAGACCAGTCATAACACAAAAGTTCATCTTCAACCCTGGTTCTTCTGCCATGCGTGGCGCTCTTCCTCTGTCCCAGTCTACTTCACCCAAACTCACCAGTCCCTGCCCTTTCTGACTAGATTTCAGCCTTCTGGCCCTAGCTTCCTTCTCCTGTCAGCCACCCCCTACTTCCTGCCTGGATCCTTTCCTACTTTGGCAAGCCCCTCCCAGGCCCTACATGGCTGAAGCCTCAGGTTTCTGGCTCTAAGCTGTCAACACCCCTGATCTCAGGATTTTCCCTACAGGCACCGTTCTTACTTCTTGCAGTTCCCTGACCTTCCCCTTCACTACAGCCATCTGCTGCCCTTTGTAGGGAATTACCTGATCTAACCCAGGTGTACCTCTTTAGTAATCAGGGTTGGCTGGTCCCAGGCCCTCAAGCCTTTAAGGGGCAAGCCACCATGTTACAGTAGCCTTATTGGAAGATAAGCATATGAAGGATGATAAGGTAGAGGCACAAAAGACTGGGTCATGTGCAGGAGGTCAGACTAGATGATTGTTATCATCCCATCTGACCTTAAAGTCTATGAGTCTATGAGAGAGGAAACAAGACCTACTGTATTTGACCAGACAAATNTCCTGCTTTGAGCAGGGGGTTGGACTAGATGACCTCCTGAGGTCCCTTCCAACCCTGAGATTCTATGATTCTATGAAGACCTACTGTATTTGACCAGACAAAAGGTCTCTCTGAGAAGGAGAAGCCATCATAAGCTTGCAGAGTCCAAAGCATTCAAGTCAGCAAACCCCGAGAAGGTGACAAAGTTGATCTGAGTAAAACCCACTTCATAATTTTTACAACATAAAACACAATGTTGAATTGAGGACTTAATGAAATTTCCTGCCTTGACTAACCACAGCATGGGGGATCCCTGTGTCAGCTGATAATGTCTATCTTTAGGGCAGATGAATCCATTACTTCAATGTGTCGATGAGACACAAAGAAAGAAAGACAAGAAGCATTTTTTTTTAAATGACATTCTTTAAAGGAAAAGCAGCTCTTCCCTGAGACATGGCATTTTTCTGCTCACTGCTCGATAATGCTTCTGTTATCCAGAATAAACACATCACAAAACCACCAGCTCAGCTGGTACTAATTGGTACCCTGACTTGCTGTCTCAGTTGAGGGGTGAATAGCCATGGAGAACAGTATCTTCTTAGCCCTAGAGATGGTCCTTACAGGTCAGATTTGGGACTTATTAGCAAGGCAGTATGTGAGCTGTACTGCTTCTGCACATGCTGCGTTTGTTGTGTGATAAACAGAGGATTTCAGTCTCCAGAGCCATCAATCTGGCATCTTTCGCAGACAGTAAATCATCGGGAGACACTGTAGACAGAGACAAGCTAAAAGCTTACCCCCAATTAGAGATGAGGATTCATTACAAAGCTACCTACCACTGACTGGGCCTTTCACAAGACAAAGGCTTTTCTCTATTATAGCTCAGCCTGCAGGTCTGAGAGAAGGAGCAGCTATTTTGATTTTTTTAAAAGGCTTTTGATTTAAAAACAAAAATAAAATAAAATCACTAAGCAATAGCAGTTCCTCCACCAAAACCAGCATTGCTAAATCAGAGGAAATCAAAGGAGAATCAGAAGGGGCTGAACTAAAGCCATTTCTGTAACCAGTTCAAAAATATTTTTCTCCCCCCCCACCCCCCTCCCCCAATGCTAGTGCTGCAGGGAAGGTCTCAAAGTATAAAGTAGGTTTCTTCTGAACACTGAGGATTTCAATGTTTTTCATGGCTATTATCTAGACCAAACATGAATTGCAAATAACCTCTGAACTCTATGCAGTCCATATTCAAAATAAACATCCCTAAAATATAAGGCACATCCAGTAGGATTCCCTTTATTAACGCCACTTTTTTGCATATATGATAATTAATTTTTTTTTTAAATGTAAATTGCTGGTGCTGAGACAAGTATCTCAACAACTACAATCACAAGCAAAGGACCCAATCCTGCAAGTGTTTACCTGTGCGCTTAACTGTTATGCAGGAGAGCGACTACTTGTGTTCCTAAAGCATGTGTGGTTGCAGGATGGACGCCCACTCTGGCCCCAACTTTGGAAACTTTTATGAAAATACCAATGAACAAATCATATGAAAATACCTCGTTAGAGCAAATATGCTATTTGCAGGGTTAGTGTTTTTGAAAACATTTTTTTTTAATGGAATGTACGCTTAGAAAGGATGGGCAGCCTTATGGCACAATGCTCTCTGTTTATCTAGGGCAGGGGTAGGCAACCTATGGCACGTGTGCCGAAGGCGGAACGCAAGCTGATTTTCAGTGGCACTCACACTGCCCGGGTCCTGGCCACCGGTCCGGGGGGCTCTGCATTTTAATTTAATTTTAAATGAAGCTTCTTAAACATTTTAAAAACCTTATTTACTTTACATACAACAATAGTTTAGTTATATATTATAGACTTATAGAAAGAGACCTTCTAAAAATGTTAAAATGTATGACTGGCACGTGAAACCTTAAATCAGAGTGAATAAATGAAGACTCGGTACACCACTTGTGAAAGGTTGCCGACCCCTGATCTAGGGTGACATTGGTCCCATTGCAAAACCCTCCCACATGCCCTTGTATGCCAGTTAAGCCCATTTAAACTCTTGTGTTAAGGGTAAATTTATCCTCACTCACCTGACGCCAAAGTAACTGGACTTTATGTTGGTCCCCTGCAAACTCCAGAGAATTCTCCAGCCTACACACTGGCATAGTGGCTTCCCCCTAACCCACATCATTCGTGTGAGATGATAAGGTACCTAGGTCCTCAGAGTGGCAGATACTATGGCTCCTTGATGGGACCCAGAACCTGCATCAAGGCCTGGTAGGGCAGACTGCTGCACATGCATGGAGCTCTCAGGGATCCACCCTTGTGGATCACGAAGCAAGCTCGGGCCCTGCATTTGCTCCCATGCTGTCCTTTTCAAGGCCAGCATCAGTGTATTTCATTTTCCTTGTCGACACAGACCTTGGCTTTTGCAATACCCTCATACCACCTTTAGTGTGGGAGGACCTTTGACTGGACAGCAGGGAATGAGAGACATCTAAACACATGTGTATCAGGAGGGAGGCTGTCCCACTTTGGTTCTCCGCTTAGCCATTAGCTTGGTAAAGGGGGATGGGGCCAGCTGATACGCAAGGGGAGGGTGCACCACAGCCAATTTGAGCTAAGCCTGGGTTTTGCAATAGTCTCTAACTCTCTGGTTAGCTGTCCTGCCCTCCTTAGTCGTGGATTAAGAGCTGTGCTGCTTATGATGGTTCAGGTCTGACTGATCCCCTGATTCTAGGGGTCAGGAAGGAATTTTTCCCATTGGGCCAAATTGGCATGTAGGCTGGTGGGTGAATTTGAGTGCCTGGTATAAAATGCGGCTATTGATATAAAAGGCAACACAGAAACGTAATGGAATGATGATAATCAATGGGACATGGTAATACCAAGGTACAAAATATATAGGAATTACAGAGTAGGTCAGACTGGTGGGGGAGTGGCACTGTATGTGAAATAAAGCATATAGTCAAATATAGTAAAAAAATCAAACAGTACCATAGAATCTGTATGGACAGAAATGCCAGGCTTGAATAATGAGAGTATAGCAGTAGAAATATACTACCGACCACGTGACCAAGATAGTAATGGTGATTGTGAAATTCTCAGGGAGATTAGAGAGGCTACAAAAACAGAAAACCCAATAATAAAGGGATTTCAACTCTCCCCATATTGACGGCGGACATGTCACCTCAGGACGGGATGCAGTGTTAAAATTTCTAGACACCTTGAATGACTGTTTCTTGGAGAAGCTAGTCCTGGAACCCACAAGGGGAGAGGCAATCCTAAGTGATGCACAGGATCTGTTCCAAGAGGTGACTATAGCTGAACCACTTGGTAATAGTGACCATAATTAAATTAAATGTAACATCCCTTTGGGGGAGGAGGGAGAGGGATATGCCAAAGAAACCTACCACAGTAGAATTTAACTTCAAAAAGGGGAACAATACAAACAATGAGGAGGCTAGTTAAATGGAAATTAAAAGGAATAGCCACAAGAGTGGAATGCTGGTAAACTGCATGGAAACTATTTAAAAGCACTTTAATAGAGGCTCAAACTATATGTATATCTCAAATAACAAAAAAGGAAAAACAGTAAGAGGACCAAAAAAAATGCAATGGTGGCCAAACAACAGAGTAAGAGATGGGGTTAGAGACCAAAATACATCTGTTAAAAATTGGAAGTCAAATCCTACTGCAGAAAATAGAAAGGAACATAAACTCTGGGAAGTCAAATGTAAAAGTATAATTAGTCAAAAAAAGAATTTGAGGAGCAAATAGAAAAACATACAAAACTCACATTTTTTTTTAAGTACTTCAGAAATAGGAAGCCTGNTGTAAAAGTATAATTAGTCAAAAAAAGAATTTGAGGAGCAAATAGAAAAACATACAAAACTCACTTTTTTTTTTTAAGTACTTCAGAAATAGGAAGCCTACCAAACAATCACTGGGGCCACTGGACAATGGAGCTGCTAAAGGTGCACTCAGTGAAGACAAGGGCATTGTGGGGAAGCTAAACGAATACTTTACATCAGTCTTCACTGCAGAGGGCGTGAGGGACATTCCCACACTTGAACCATTCTTTTTAGGTGACAGATCTGAGGAATTGTCCCAGATTGAGGTGTCAGTAGAGGAGGATTTGGAACAAATTGATAAATTAAACAGAAATAAATCACCAGGACCAGATGGTATTCACCCAAGAGTTCTGAAGGAACTCAAATATGAAATTGCAGAACTAGTAACTGGTATGTAACCTATTGCTTAAATCAGCCTCTGCACCAGATGACTGGTGGCGGTATGGGAGAATTGAATTTGACATAATGATACCACGCTGGGAGGGGTTGCAAGTGCATTGGAGGATAGGATTAAAATTCAAAATTATCAAGACAGACTTGAGAAATGCTCTGAAGTAAATAGGATGAAAATAAATAAGGACAAATGCAACATACTCCATTTAGGAAGGAACAATCAGTTGCACACATACAAAATGGGAAATTACTGCCTAGGAAGGAGTACTGCGGAACGGGATCTCAGGGTCATAGTGGACCATAAGCTAAATATGAGTCAACAGTGTAACATTGTTCCAAAAAAAGTGAACATCATTCTGGGATGTATTAGGAGTGTTGTAAGTAAGACACAAGAAGTAACTCTTCCGCTCTACTCTGCGCTGATTAGTCCTCAACTGGAGTATTGTGTCCAGTTCTGGGCATCGCATTTCAGGAAAGATGTGGACAAATTGGAGAAAGTCCAGAGAAGAGCAACAAAAATGATTAAAGGTCTAGAAAACATGACCTATGAGGGAAGATTGAAAAAAAAAAAGAATTTGTTTAGTCTGGAAAAGAGAAGATGAGAGGGGATNGTAACATTGTTCCAAAAAAAGTGAACATCATTCTGGGATGTATTAGCAGGAGTGTTGTAAGTAAGACACAAGAAGTAACTCTTCCGCTCTACTCTGCGCTGATTAGTCCTCAACTGGAGTATTGTGTCCAGTTCTGGGCGTCGCATTTCAGGAAAGATGTGGACAAATTGGAGAAAGTCCAGAGAAGAGCAACAAAAATGATTAAAGGTCTAGAAAACATGACCTATGAGGGAAGATTGAAAAAAAAAAAGAATTTGTTTAGTCTGGAAAAGAGAAGATGAGAGGGGACATGATAACAGATTTCAAGTACATGAAAGGTTGTTACAAGGAGAAGGGAGAAAAATTGTTCTTCTTAACTTGTGAGGATAGGACAAGAAGCAATGGGCTTAAATTGCAGCAAAGGAGTTTTAGGTTGGACATTAGGAGGAAATTCCTGTCAGGGTGGTTAAGCATTGAGATAAATTGCCTAGGGAGATGGTGGAATCTCCATCACTGGAGATTTTTAAGAGCAGGTTAGACAAACACCTGTCAGGAATGGTCCAGGTAATACTTAGTCCTGCTATGAGGGCAGGGGACTGGACTAGATGATCTCTCGAGGTCCCATCCAGTCCTATGATTCTATAACTGCAGTCATTTTGTGTCTCCAGCCACTGTTAGCTGAAAGCCAAATACCACATAGTTCAGGAATAATTGTTAGGACTCTGAGAGGCAAGGCCAAACAACTGCATTGTTGCAGTTTTGCTAAACAGAATGGGAGGATGGGACAGAGAGTTAATGTACCAGGAGAATGAAAGGGAGTGTAGGGATAGTAGTGACCCACTAGGGCTTACTCTGGTGACTCACTAGGAGTCACTATGAGTTATGTGCTTTGTGAAGTTAGCTATAAAAGATTAAGTAAAAGAATACATTTTGAAGCTGTTCAAGGGAGCTTTTCTTTAAGTAGAGACTGACATCGTCTCCCCAGCTGTTGGACGGAAGGAGAGCCCCTGGAGGTCTAGCTGTTGATCACTCGAAACCATCTCAGATGTTGGGTAACTATAACCTGGGGTGCTCTAAAATTATTGCTATGGCATGTGTATGTGTGCTTGAGACTCAATAAAGACAAAGCATTGGGTGAGAGCACTCTTGTTTGTATCAATCATTTATCAGACAGAGGAGCTGTGTCCCCATTGATGTATTCCTGACACCACCTAGGGAAAAACAGGTTGAATTGCCACAGTTTTGGGTTCTGAAAACCCTAGGTAACAGTGGATAGCTAATGCAATGCCAATTTTAAAAAAAGGCTCCAGAGGCAATCCTGGTAATTACAGACCAGAAAGCCTAACTTCAGTACCAGGCAAATTGGTTGAAACTATACTAAAGAACAGAATTATCAGACACCTAAATGAACACGATAGGTTGGGGAAGAGTCAGTACAGCTTTTGAGAAGAGAAATCATGCCTCACCAACCGATTAGAATTCTTTCAGGGTATCAACAAATATGTGGACAAGTGGATATAGCATACTTGGACTTTCAGCAAGCCTTTGATGAGGTCTCTCATTAAAGGCTCTTAAGCAAAGTAAGAAGTCATGGGATAAGAGGGAAGGTCCTCTCATTGATCAGTAACTGGTTGAAAGCTAGGAAACACAGGGTAGGAATAAATGGTCAGTTTTCGCAGTGGAGAAAGGTAAATAACAGGGTTTCCCAAGGATCTGTATTGGACTGATGCTGTTCAACATATTCATAAATGATCTGGAAAAAGGGGTAAACAGAGAGATGGCAAAGTTTGCAGATGATACAAAATTACTCAAGAGAGTTAAGTCTGAAGCTGACTGCAAAGATTTACAAAGGGATCTCACAAAACTGGATGATTGGGCAACAAAATGGCAGATGAATTTCAATGTTGATAAATTCAAAGCAATGCACATTGGAAAACACAATCCCAATGTACATACAAAACGATGGGGTCTAAATTAGCTGTTACCACCCAAGAAAGGGCTCTTGGAGTCATTGTGGATAGTTCACTCAAAACATCTGCTCAATGTGCAGTGACAGTCAAAAAAGCTAACAGAATGTTAGAAACGGGATAGATAATAAGATAGAAAACATCATAATGTCACAATATAAATCCATGGTACATCCACACCTCGAATACTGCATGCGGTTCTGGTTGCCCCATCTCAAAAATGTATAAGAATTGGAAAAGGTACAGAGAAGGGAAACAAACATGATTAGGGCTATGGAAAAGCTTCTATCTGGGGAGAGGTTAAAAAGATTGGGCCTGTTCAGTTTGGAAAAGAGATGACTAAGGGGGTTATGATAGGGGTCTATAAAATCAAGAATGGTGTGGAGAAATTGAATAGGGAAGTGTTATTTTCCTCTTCACATACCACAAGAACAAGGGGTCACCCAATGAAATTAATAGGCAGCAGGTTTTAAACGAACATAAGGAAGTACTTCACACAATGCACAGTCAAGCCGTGGAACTTGTTGCCAGGGAATGTTGTGAAGGCCAAATGTATAACTGGGTTCAAAAATTAATTAGAAAAGTTCATGGAGGATAGGTCCATTAATGGCTATTAAATAAGATGGTCAGGGATGCACCCCATGCTCTGGGTGTCCCTAAACCTCTGACTAACAGAAGCTGGGACTTGACAACAGGGGATGGATCACTTGATAATTGCCCTGTTCTGTTCACTCCCTCCGAAGCATCTGGCACTGGCCGCTGTTGGAAGACAGGATACTGGGCTAGATGGACCATTGGTCTTATCCAGTATGGCCATTCTTATGTTCTTATGGGTATTTTCATTTTCCTCGCAGCTTCTTGGTAGGATAGTTGGGTTAGAAACAATAGGTGATTGGGTGTGGGCTCTGGGGTGGGGGAAGGGATGAGGGGTTTGGGGTGCAGGAGGGGGCTCTGGGTTTGAAGGGGGCTTGGGTTTGGAGCACGGTATTGGGGCGCGGGCTTGCCTTGGACGGCTCCCAGTCAGAGGCACAGTGAGGGGGCTAAGGCAGGCTCCCTGCCTGTCCTGGCACCATGCAGCACCCCGGAAGTGGCCAGCAGGTCCAGCTCCTAGGCGGTGCGGAGGGTAGGGGGAGAGCCAGGAGGCTCCGCGTGCTGCTCTCGCCTGCAGGCACCGCCCCCCCCCCCCCAGCTCCCATTGGCTGCAGTTCCCAGCCAATGGGAGTGCAGATCCGGTGCTCGAGAGGGGGATGGGGGCAGCGTGCGGAGCCTCCTGCCTCCCCTCACACACACACACCGCCTAGGAGCAGCCACTTCCGGGGCACAGCGCAGTGCCAGGACACATAGGGACTAGCCTGCCTTAGACCTGCAGCACCGCCGACAGGACTTTTAATGGCCTGGTTGGTGGTCCTGACCGGAGCCTCCAGGGTCCCTTTTCGACTGGCCTTTCCGGTCGAAAACTGGACACCTGACAACCCTATTTGAAACGTACTTTATTTCAGTACATAAGGAGATGCTTGTTTCCTTTAGATTTGGATCATGCATGTTAGTACTGTTGTGAGTGTTCATAGCAGGAAAGGGATTGGATTCTGGGGGTGTTGATTTGCTGTACTCTGTTGTGTGCAATCTGTCATTAACAACTGCTTGGTAGCCAAACACAAAATGCAAGATTTGGCAACATTTGGTTTTTACCAGTTTGTTAAAGGGTGTGTGTGTGTGTCTCTGTGTTTTTTGCTATGGAATGAAAACAATGAATCTTTGGCAACACATTTATTTAAAAAAAAAAGTCTAGTAACCTTGGCAACTGCTATATCAGGGGTAGGCAACCTTTCAGAAGTGGTGTGCCGAATCTTCATTTATTCACTTTAATTTAAGGTTTCGCGTGCCGGTAATACATTTTAACGTTTTTTAGACAGTCTCTCACTATAAGTCTATATTATATAACTAAACTATTGTTGTATGTAAAGTAAACAAGGTTTTAAAAATGTTTAAAATTTAAAATTAAATTAAAATGCTGATCTTAAGCTGCCAGCCTGGGGTTCTGTTCACCTAGGCCTGCAGCGGGTTGAGCGCGGCCTGCGACCGGGACGCCAGCTGGCATGGGGCTGGCAGCTGGGACCCCAGACCTGGGGGGGAGGGGGGGCAGGGATGAGGGCTGTGGGGGTGCAGGGCAGAAGGCTGGA